>DWON01004144.1:0-16740 GCA_018251015.1 Phocides pigmalion okeechobee | reverse complement strand
AACACAAGTAATGCTTAACGGCGGATAATGAGGGCGGCGGTGGTACCTCCCCGGTCCAACTACAAATGTGCAAATTGTGTGATTTTAATTATGAATACCTGTTAACGACACATTAATTTAATTATTTAATTAAAAAAGTTTAATTAACATTAATTTGGTTAAAGCGCAAACACGATTCCAAAAATAAATTTGAAGTTATATATTTTTTCGTTTGGCAAGACGTAAATTTAAAGTTTCGAACGGATAAATGTTCTATCGTCATCATCCCGAAATAGAATTTCAAAAATAGAATTTTAGACTTATCTGCTTTGCTTGACATCACAAGTTCAAACGAATGTATTTCCATTAGCGCCCCTAAAGAAATATAAATTTAAAAATAGAATTCTCTTATTTCCGCTTGAACTTACCCAAAACAAAATTGATTACGTTCGAGTTTGTTTCATCGTCTGGGAAATAAAATGTTGAATTGCTGACGCAAAAAATTGTTTCGAAGTCTCTTCGAGTCTTTTAGTCGGAATTAGCTGAGATTGGTTCATTTTCGACCTTTGCCAGAAATGTCACCTCTAGGAATTATTGAGCGAGATCTTTCGTCTCAATGTCTTCGACATATTCACTAAGGGTAACTAGTTAAAAAAACAATTATGTTAGATTTGACCACAAGTTTTATCTTTCAAAGTTGTCATGCCAATTGAAGTTTCCTGATGCCACCAGCGTAATTGCGTATTGGCTGTTTTTATATCAATATTATTTGGCATTCAGCCTCTGCGTAATAATTAAGGAAAAATACAGTAATTCTATTCTACTCTCTTCTAAAATTCTTTAAAAATTCGTTTTATTAGTTATGTGTATACATACTCTTTATTCTAGATTAGCTGTATCCCTTTTTATGTGCGTATGGATTGATCTCCACAACTGGGATAGATCTAGAGTTTATTTCATAGCATTGCTCTTACATTTTTGGTGGAGAAATGGGTTAGCAACCAATTCGTCTATCAGATCTATTGAAACCGCCTAAAGGGGCTTCGACAAGATTCCTACCGTCCATCGACTGACATCTATCGATTAGAACCGGGATCTATTCCGTAACGAACCCACCGACGAAAGCGTGCATTAAATTGAACGGGTACCCACAAGCGGTCACCCATCCAATTCTCGACTGTGCTCGACGTTGCTTAATATTGTCAATAGTTTACGATCTACAAAAACTGCATGAAAGAGTATAAAAAGTTGTTAAAAACAATTACATACCTCTTGACACCATAGACATAAGCGATGCCAATACACTCGAAGAAAGCGATGATGAGCAGCGGAAAGTTTCCACTATACATGTCGAACAGGAGGAAGATGTAGCTTCCAGCACCATGAGCAAACGCCATGGACAGGATACAGCAGAGGAGACACAGGCCTCCCGTCAGATACTCCTTACGCAGGTTGGGGAATAGCTTCATGTCCACGATGGATGTGACCACACCTTCCAGAGTCCCGAACTGGGAGTCAATTCCAAGGGTGAACAGCATCAGGAAGAAGAGAACCGACCAGAATTGAGCGCCGGGGAACTGGTTGATGGCTTCAGTGAAGATTATGAACGCAAGACCCGTGCCTGATGCAGTCTGTAATGTTTAACGTTTTATACGATTTTAAACTAATCTCATCGCGGTATTTATACATTTTGTTATTTATATAGGGCTTATGCCCTCTCTATCTCTATATCTCTCTATCAATCCTATGTCTAATGTACTATGTAACTTTCTTTTATTTGTCAATATTATTAACTCAACATGTCTATTATAGAGAATGTTGTACGCACCTGTAATTGGCGTGCATATTATCTTTATTCCTGTGTAAGATTATTGTAATGTGTTTGTAATGCTGTTGGTGTGTTATTAAATAAATAAATATAAGGGGTATTCGCGATTAATGCTTTTTAATTGTCAATATTTCGATCCTCCAAAACAAAAGTTTAGCCATGCAACTGGTTAAAAATATCGGCAATTAAAAGCGGTAATCGCGAGAATCGTTATGTGATAAAATGTTAAACGTTTTATTTTTTAAGAATTTCATAATTTTCATAAAAAAGAAAATACATTTTTTTTTATGTGAGAAGAGTAGCATATGACTAGGATGGTCGCCTCTCTTCAAAGTGTAGCCGGAAACCGCACTTCTCCAACCGAAACACAAGTAATGCTTTAGAGAGGGTTATGAAGGCGGCGGTAGTATCTCTCTGGTCAAACTATGGTTCTCCCACCTTTTAATCCCAATAAATAAAAAAAAATACTCACATTATCCAGCTCCTTTTGCAAATCGCACTCAGGCAAGTGAGGCATTAAGATCCTAGTTAGGTTGCCATTCACATCCACATTGACAAACTCTCCTGCTTCTGGAAACACCATGGAGCTAAACGTCGGCCCGAATATCTCCAATAGCGTCTCGTTTCTCTCAGCCAAACATTTCTCGTACACCATAGTCGCTTTGAAGCCGATAATAGAGAAGACTACGATACCAGCAAACATGGACGTTAGGCAGTTTGTCATAGAAACCATAATCGCATCTCTGTAGCAGTTGTTGTCCACTGGATTGTAGGAAGAAAACGCGATGAGACCACCGAAGGCGAGGCCGAGGGAAAAGAAGATCTGAGTCCCCGCTTCTAGCCACACAACAGGGTCTAAAATCGTGTGCCATTTCGGCGTGAACAGATGAATTAGACCGTCACTCATGCCTTTCAAGGTTATTCCTCTGAAGAAGAAAATTACCAAGACGATGTAGGGGAATGTAGCCGTTACGTAGACAACCTTTCCTGATGATGCTATTCCTTTGATCATGCACAAGTAGACCAGGATCCATGCGATTACGAGCGCGAGCGCTATTTTGTAGTTGAATGTCTCCGGGTGGTTTATGTCTTCAGATATTTGTAGGGTCGTCCGGTACCAGAAGTACTGAGTAGGACTGCTTACCTGGAAAAGAGTACTTTGTTATTATGCTGTCAAAGTGAATTTTAGCTAACCTATTTTTGTACGTGAGAAGTATAGTAAGTATGTAGGCTACCTGATGTTAATTAGTCACGGTATCCATCGTCCTATCTAAATCGGAGGTAGGTACGCTGTTACTCCTGAGGACTAAGGTTGCTTCGCTTGTAAGCGTAACCGGTAAGCACGTAATGAATTGTTGCAATATTAGTTAACCTTATACATGCTATAAGAGTGTTACGTGCTATGTTTAACACTTTGACTGCGGCGCTTTAATATATGAATATTAGATCGGGTCAGCGTTGCGGGAGGAGAAAACTGTAGCTTATTTGTATAGATTGAAATACTGTATTTTGGGTCCTGTATCATCTACGAATATCAGACGTAATGTTCGCCCCAAGTCTTGTAACACCGACGTAAACACAGCACTTGTCGACCGTAATCCATACAGATTTGTACGTACAACACAGGTGTGTACAAGCCGCAAGAGCGTTGCGCCGCGCAATGCACAGGAGTTTTGTACACCGAAGGGAAAATGATACAATCGATCAGAATTAAATATCGTCTTCTGAAAAATCGAGGTATGTGTTTGTCTTCAATTGAGACTCCTGTTTGATTTGGATTCACACATATCACATATATCCATGTGTGGTAGTGATTACTTACTGCAAGGTAGACCACACGAAAAACTTATATATCAACAAAAAATACGATTTATTTAAAAGTTTTTGAGAGACTGTTGATCAGATTTCGTATTTCAAACAAAAATATCCGTTAGAATTATTCTAAAACTAAATCAAATTAAAAATGCTAACAGTGACTATCCGTTATATAGTAAAATGAAAAAATCCGCGATAATATTAGTTTAAAATGCTATAATCTAAAACTGCAATATGTAAAACAATTTGAGATTTTAAACACGTCTCTTCAACATAATTAGTTCTATTTTTGCATAATAAATAGCTGTTTTACTTCAAAGTGAGATTCAAATTGATGAAATAAGATGAGAGAAGAGGTACGTTAATAATGCTATATGCCTCGGGAAAACCTTTCTGTTGTACTGCGGTTTGATTGTCTCAGCGATAAAGGCAACCAGTAACCAACAAAACCGCTATATTTTCGTTTGAACAAATAGAGCCTGCTTAGTTTGTTCACGTATTTTACAGTTAAATATTCCCCCTGTCCGGAGAATAGATGATTACATATCTTTGATTGTGGGGCTCATATATTAGATCGGGTCAGCGTTGTAGAAGACAGAACTTACTGGACCTTATTTTTATAGGCTGAAGATTCGCCGAAAATTCACGGAAATATTGTATTTTTTGCATCTGTGTATCATCTACGAATACACAGATGTAAGGACCTCCAGTCTGGGGTCTGCCAGTGCGTAATGCTGGACCGACGCCAGTTAGGGTCGCGGTAGTTGTCCACCCGGGGTCCCGCGGCTTCCGGCACCTAATGGCTCAGCAGGGACATGGGTGTGGTTTTAGTCAGTAAAAGTCTGACATACCCCTTCGTCGTAGCAGAAAAAAGAAGTTTATATTTACAGGAAAAGCAGTTAAGGATTTGTAAATTTATACACTTGACAGTAGTTAATTTTACTTAGTACAAAAACTAAAACGGTTTTCAAATATAATTAATAAAACAGTAAAAACACACCATTTTAAGTTGAACTAAACGGCTGTGGACGTTGTCGTATTTATACTTAATCAATTTCAATGAAAGGATGAAAGGTCGTTGCCCGCGTAATCGTTTGAAGCATCAATTGGATTGGAATCCGACTCCATTCAAATCCTTTCATAATCGCCACGTTCAGAGGAAGTGAGTGTTTTAATATCGAAATTAAACGTTTTCTACACGAAATATGAACGATAAATTAAACTTATAACGTTTCATGGGATATGAAGCCTATTAAATGCGCATTTCGTTTTAAAATAAACTGTGTACGTGATAAAAGTAACGTATATTTGTATATTATATTGTTATCTTGTAAATTAAATTATTGATGAATATATATAAAAGATTAATTAGGTACGTTAAGTTATATAAAGCAAACCCTTATTCGACATGTAACCATCGAGCGAATATTCGTGAACCACTTCCTCTCCGTTCTTAAGTTGAACCAAAAGTGAGGCTCGTTTCAGCAGTCTTCTCCGTGGCCTACAAGACCACAAGAGAAACTGTTTCGGGGCCAGGGCCTTGTACATGGAATCTACTGCAGTATGTGAACACGTGCCGGTCCTTGGCATGTCTGTGACCCCTTTATTTTATTATTATTATTAAGTCCGTTGCATGAGTACCGCCGAATATTCATATATCGCTACTTTAAAACAAAAGGGCCACAAATTAAAAATATTCAAAATCTTTTTTATTGTAATAATTCAAATTTTGTCGGTGACATATCCGAATCAACCATTAGAAGCAGAATAAAAATCTTTCTAACAGTGTATAACACCTATTTATCAGTTTTAAAATTACAGAGCAATTATTCAAGAACTGATTTTGAAAACTTTAAATGGCTCTCCTGTAAAATTAGGTCTATTCGCGTTGTGGCCCTTTTATTTTGGAGTAGCGATGTATATACTGCACCTTGGCCCTGGTCGAATTTTCACATGATTTCGTAACGATTTTATTGACGGTAACAACATTATTCAACATTATGTGTTACATATCTTTATAAAAATATTTTGATTTCACAGTTGATAATTATTAATAATTATAAAAAGTGTATTATTTTCAACATATTTTACAATTAAGAATGTGATAAGCTATAATATATGATTTACACAAGAGTATAATTATAAACTTAAACCTGATAAAAACGTTTCATTGTTTATATAATAATTATTAAATTTCAACAGTTCCCATGGTATATATTTACATGTGATTCTGTTTTTTATTCCATACTCAATTTGTATTCCTTAATATATAAAGGATGTGCAGTGAGCCGTGAGATACTCCATCCTTGTGAAAAACAGACGGTGATCGACAAATCTCACCGGTAAAAGGGTAAACGGAAAGATAGGGAAATCTGATCTCCTGATGGACGTGGATATTTACGATAACATATGTGAAATTATAGACACTATTTTTATCACATAATACATATATCTGTATACATACATAAGAAGAAATTTTCAGTACTAGATGAGCCCTCGACTTAGTCCGTTGACGATTGACATAACATCTTTATATATTAACCGATTTAAATGAAAAGAACACTAAATATTAAGTGAATACAATATAATCCTGAAAACTGCATTCAAATTGGATAAACCGTTTCTGAGATTAGCTTGCACATACATACAGACACCATTGTTGACACCATTGTTTTGGGTTATTTGGCGATAATAAAGACACTCCATTATGGATTTTTAAATATATTTGCCATGAACAGACAGCGATCAGTTACAATTTTATTATATGTATAGATAAGATATAAGCGTACATAGCAACGTAAAATTTGTTTGTTCATAACGCGTTGTAAATTGTATAAGTTTACAAAATTAGACATGTGTACTATTGGAGCAGAAGGCCGACATTCTTGAAACTAATTTGTCATTCATGTTTTGCACGCTATGTTTCTTAGTTACATTAGTGCTCTAAAGGGAGAAGAATAGTTCGACCGAAGAGGTACCACCACCGCCCTCATAATCCACCGTAAAGATTACTTGTGTTTCGGTTGGAGAGGTGCGGTTGCCGGCTACACTTTCTAGCGAGGCAACCATCTTAGTCCTCAGGATTAGCAACGTATCTACGTTCGAGTTTAGATAGGATTTCAGTCGTGTTTGTGGTTGTATGTGGGCTGCGACTACTTAATCTCAGGTGGTTTGCATGCTCGTTTGCTACTCTTCTCACATAAAAGAAAATCATTACGTTATTAGAATTCAGTATTTCGTCTTCAAGCCATTACTGTCTTTCTGTTTGGCACCGATCTTCTTTCAGAACAAGAAGGATTGAGAGTGACAGTTAAGTTGATATTTATTTACTTTTGAAAAATCAGAGGAATTCGAACCTGTCAGTCATACAGAAATTACAATCTTTTTACGGTTATTATTACTTTTTACGCATTATTCCTCACTATGTTCGCGGTAGCCGCACAGCACTGTCTGCTAACTCTCAAAACTATTCCTTGAGCCGAATTTCTGCTTTAACCCTCTAAAGATAAGAGTAATATACTGCTGAATAAAATGAAAAACCGAACCTAACGTAAAGATGTTATCGTTTTCTGCGGTTACGAGAAAACGTTACTGGTGGAAAGACTTGGGACAGATATAAATATGTATCTGATTGTATGTAACCTTATTATGATAAGGTTATCCTTTTACAGCAACTTTTGACAGAAATGTGATTAACATACGAGTAGAGTCACGATGCTTTAGGGACCCGAAACGCATAAACGCTGCCACATAAACCCACTTAGGAGTTTTAAGGTCACTGTGGGGCGAGTTTTAAGGTTAACGTAGAGTTATAAAAATGTACAAGTGGTTTCAACCAGGCGCCCATCATTTTAAGTCGAAAGCCACAATGCCCACCAATCATATACCTATCTACTACAAATATCAGTTCTTAGTATATTTCTTTGAAGTTTATTAGTAATCAATATTCTTGCTTTAATTTAAGAGCCACATAAAACGGTTTATAAATTGCTTTGCTGAAACTCACCTTGGTTTCACCGTGTTCATGATCAACTTCATTCTGGGCCCAAATTCTATAAAGGGTTACACGTCAGGATGACAGTATACTCGACAACTTCCATGCAATGAAAAAAGATTTAATTTTTACATGGAGTTGGGTAAATCAGTTATTAACCTTAAATAAGATTGGAGCTATACCTGAGGTCAAACACAAATGCGTTGTTGCCTCTGAGGACTAATTTAAAATGCCCCATCAAGGTAATTGCCCTAATATACTCGTTAAAACAGAACACAACGTAAACAGAGTTGTTATAAAACAGATTTGTTTGTTGAAGTCTGGTGAAACCACGAAGATTTCAACCATATTTGTATACATATTTTCTGCTCCACACCTTTGCTTTCATATATGTTTTCCACCGGTCATCCAATGAGATTGACCGGCTAATGTAAATCTTCGTTGGCGTGATCAAACAAACACGATAAAACTACCAAGTGTAATAATTTTAGCAGTATAATTTTTATAGGCTCGTTTGTATAATTAATTACAACTGTTTTTGCAGTTTCGTACCATACATATGGCAGCTGGGTGTTTGTAAGTACTTTCTGTGTAAGTAAATACACTATTTAAAACGACAATTACTGTCACTGATGGCATTTAAAGTAAGCGACCAATCATTCCGGCGGCGAGACACAATGAGAATACATTTTAGAAATTATGAATAGACTTGAAAATGTTTTAATTGTTCCGAATAGAACGGGCATACAGGTCACCTGGTGTTAAGTGGTCACTGTAGTCCATTGACAACCACGTTCAATATCAAATAGAACAGAACTTCTATTCAACGATGGACGCGGATGCGTTCCTCTTGAGGACTTAGATGGTCGCGTCCAATAATGTGTATCCGGCAACCACACCTCCCCAACCGAAACACAATACATGAAGAACATATTGCTTTACGGCGGGCTATGAGGGTGGCGGTGGCGGGCTATGTAGAGCTCTAACGGCTCTACCACCTTCAAAAGTGAATAGGTATTTTCATAAACACTTACGTGTATATTTTTGCTCTTGTTAATGTGTTAATGACGGCTGGAAATGTCTCATCAATTGTTCGTATTAAATAAATATTGTTTTGATAAACTGCTACAAATCATATTCTAAACAATCTGCATATCTATACAATAATAAATAAACTATTAGATATTATTAAGATGCATTCACGTAATGTTAAAAAACAAGTAACTGACTGGCTTTTGGAACTGAACTATGAAGAAACCGAAACTCTACTAGGCAAATTAACTCATCATCATCACATACACACACCTATCACACACACACACACACACACACACACAAACACGAACATACACGCACTCACACACAGTTTAATGTTTTATTTTTTATAATAACTTATATTATGGGAGAGCGTGAAACTGTAGTTTTATTACGTAATTGTTTTCCGAGAAATAAGCCATTTCTATTCTAAAAAGAAAAAAGAAACATAACATGAATAACCTTAGCATATTAAAAGCATTGAACTCCAGGTGAAGCGTCGGTATCACATATCATACAAGTAACTGTGTTCACGATGTGTGAAGAATTTAGTCACTCTTTACATAATACAAGGAGAACTGCAAAGTGTATTCTAGTTAGTTACTTTCATTAATGCAAATGGGTAAATGGAGAGCATGAGTATTTGTTTATGAAGGTAACATAAGTAAAGATATACGTATGTTTGCTTTTATAATATTAAAGGAGCAAAAGAGCGCGCTTTCCACTTGATAGTGAATGGCATGGCTGATAATAGACATAAAATATTTCTAATGGACATTATATCATCATCAAGGGCTGATTTAAAAAGTGTCAGAGTTTTTTTCAGCCGGCTTTTTCCTCCCGGTCTACCTTAGCCAACAGGGCGCTCAAAGCCGATGTACTGATTTTACATTGTACCTTTGACGTTCATTAAGTGTATGAATACCTTACAATGAAATAAAATATTTGAATTTGAATTTGAATTATATATTTCGCCTATTGTGTACAAAATTGTGAATTTCCAGCGCGGGAGTGCAGCTAGTGTTCTTGGGACCATGCCGCATGGGCACGGGCTCCCTTTAGGTTGTTTAGGTTAGGTTTTTATTGTAATTCGTTCTAAGATTTTCATTATTGTAATTAAAATGTAAATACAGGACAGTAAATACTTGACATTCTTTAAAAGTAACTTGTTCTAAAGTTTTGTAGAAATTATATCCTTACGTTACTCCCTACAAGTTTCTGTTTGAATTAAACGACTCATATAAATTTAGGACGTCAGGTGTTTACTATGAATATACGGCGATGTCAAGATGTTATTTGCCATTAAGTTTCACGTATTTAATGAAATACGTAACGTAATGACGTTGACTTGTAGCGAGAAGGGACCTCCTAAAGACACTCTGAGGAATTCTCTGTTCTAAATATTACTTATATACATTGGTGACAGCATTTTTTGCTTCCCACTGCTGGGTACAGATCTCCTCAAAATTATGGTAGATAGGCCTATAATATACTTCATCACACTATTTCAATGGATACAGGATGACGTACGGATAGCTGGTCAATCTATTTTTTTATTAAACAATCTGTAGGTCTTTAGCCAAAGTCAACCATTGTTATCTGTCGGTAATAATCAAGAGCGACTACTTAATGTATCTTTGAATATAAGCGTGTATAAAAATTTGTCACTAATGGTGACCCATCCAACTGTAACCGTGCCCAAAGTTGCTTAAATTTGTTGATCATTATCTACATAAGCAGCGGCGAAATACGCGCTCCAGCGTTATGTAAATTAAATCTCATTATTTTCATATGATTTTATTTAGATGGTGCTATTAAGTTCACTACTATATTTACATTATTTTTATTTCGTTTAGAAGTTCTCATTAACAATTGTAATATATAAATTCAGTATCATCAATTGTCGTAAGGCATTCCTAAAAAAATGATTCATTGCGTATTTTCCTTTTTAAAAGAAACTATTATTTGAAATAACTTTATCCTTGATCACTAAACAACAAAAGGCGAACGAAATGTCGTCAGGGTCTTATAAATAAGCTTTTGTATTCATCACTTTTGAATAGCCACATTTTAAATATAATAAATGATTGTACATTATGTGTATATTTTATAGGCTCTATCAATGAAATTTATGTCTGTATATTGGTATATTGATATTGATATTTCCATTTCTGGGTGAGAATAGCAGTAATGATTATGCAATCAACCCGATCTTAAGTTGTCGCTGGAACATATGATCATATGGATCATATACCTCGTGGATAAATAATTATAATTACCTACTGTATGTAATATTACTTAGTTATAGTTTCTTAGACTGTCACGTTTAAAAATCAAATTGTTAACATTGTCTACGTTGGAAGAGCGGGGTACCCAGTAACACAAGTTTACTACCCCGGTACAGGGGCCCTCGTCACTTGGTTATATTACCATTTGAAATGAAGTAAACTATTTATATTTTTTATTTTTTTGTGGAACGTATATCTTAGACAAGATTCAAGTCCTGTCATATATAAACACATTAGACTAAAATGGTCGCTTCGCTGCCAAGTATAGACGGCAATTGCGTCTCTCTAATCAAAATATTACATATCTCCATTTTATATAATGGTTGTTTCATGGCGAATGAGAGCATTGGTAGTATCCGATCTACGATCTAATTTGAGAAACGTGGTAAGGCGGATGATTATCATGAGGTGTTAATATTCAAAAGTAACTATGTATCTATTATCAGCTGTAACAGCTTAATTCAGTCTTGTTCTGGAGTTGGTCGTAGATTACAGAAGTCCATAGGCTATCAGTTACCACTTAATATCAGGTGAGTTGCATGCCCATTTTATATAAATTAAATAAAAAATAAATTTCTTTCCATTTTATACAAAAATCGACAAATTACATCAAATGTTATGTTTAAGTTCTTTAAATGAATCTATATGTATATATTGAGAACGGTACAAAAATACACATAGCAAATATGCCCGATGGTAATAAAGCGCTGAAAAAATTGCTTCAATTCGTATCCAGTTGGATCTGTCCAGTATCTCTCTTAGTAGGTCTAAACAAGTTAACAAGCAAAATTTATTAAAGTTATTTTGAACCATCATAATAGTAGCTTATATACAACGTTGACGAATGATCTAAATATATAAAGCGGTCAATAATAGCGACGAAAACACTAAAGAAAGGCTATTCAAAGTTACTTTACCTTTGATTTTTATTGAAAGGCTAGGTAATTAAATTCTATTGACGTAAAAATAACACTGATATTTGCCAGGTACAAACGAAAATCAACCTCTTGTTTCAGATGTTTTCTCTCTAAAAGCTTTTCGAAGCATACTAAAAGCATAATGACTAAGAAAACGAGGATCTATTCATTTCAGTTCGAGTTCGCAGCAGTTTAATGGATTCCATTGTACCAACTGTTACTAGCATTTCATTAAGAAGGGTCCAAACAAGCTATATAGAATGCCTATAGCTTGGCAACATAAGTCCCAAAGTAAATTTATTCTATCTTTCCACAAGTAAATAATGAAACAAGCTTGTTACTAGTTATTTTTTATTGATCCAACGATCTCGTTAACTTGCATTTTCTTTTAAAATGTACCATCATTTGTAAACAATTTGTTGTTTAACCGCATGATATATGTATTTTTCTTTGTCTATAGATATACAGATATAATATTTAAATACTGTTAATAATATTGTATTTAGTACGTTGGATGAATCATACGAGAAGTTATCAAGTAAACAGCTCGTCATGTCATTCGTCCATGGACATCCGCAACCAATTCTATGAACAAGTATTCCAGATGAAGACAATCAGAATACATGTTTGTTAAATACTGATTATCTTTTCTTACTAATATTGTAAATGCGAAAGTTTGAAAGTTTGTTGCCATTTCATTAACATATTAAACGGAATAATGGATTTGGAAGAAGCTTGGTAGGTAGGTAATTTGTTTCTTAGATTGTTAGGTTTAACACGTAGAAGGTTCTGGGTTCGACTCTCGGCTAGACAAACATCTATGTTATAAATTTAGATTTATGTTGTGAGTTTAAGTAGAACGATACTTTCCTATATATACCTTAGAATACCTATATGGAAAATACCACCGCCGTTCTCATTACACACTTACTCATTATATTTATTGTTGTTTTGTGTATTGTACTTAGACATATTTTTATTAATATCGGTAGACGTGGTAGATTAACGGCGATTTTATTGTTTGTACAAATTACCTTATTTTTTGTTAATATTAGTAACAAGAATTTCGTTATAAATAACAAATTATGATCCCAAATGATTAAGCACGTTGTAAACATATCGGTATATTTTAGTTTTAGGCATTTAAGTGTGTAAGATTTATAGAGAAATAAATGTTAATATGTTAATAAATATAGGGCTCCTTATATTAAATGTGTCCTTAGAAAGATTTTTAGGTCGTAAAACTTAATTTGCAATTTAAATTGGCTAGAATAAATTTTATGGGTACGAACGATTTTACGAAGTGTCAATTCAGGTGTACCTTTACAAATTATATTGGAAATTTATAACGCTCATCACTGGATTAATTTGAATATCGTTTTAGTAATTGATATGGATACTACTTAACTGAAAAGGTGTTAGAAATCTAAATTTGACCACACTTATTTCTGCATTACAGCGGGAATATAGCGTTTCTGTATTATGCCTTAAAACGGGCAAGGCAAATTCCATCTTAGTTCTTAGGAATAGCAAATAGCCTGGCAATATTTTGAACGCCCGCGTGCAATCCGATTATAAAATCCACATCCCATTTAACTACAAGTCCTTGGCTGCAATTGCAAATAAAAAAAAACAATTTATAAAGCCTAGGTAATAAGACAATGACTTTTATTGCTACGTGATCGCTTGATTTACCGTTACTGAGTTGATCCTACACGAGGTACAGGCTTTAAAAGCCCACTAACGGCCTTTATACCAATACATGTTTAATCGCTTTCAGGACTGATATTCTATATAGAGTTATGTACAGATATATAGTATATGGCTACGACTGCTTAACATCAGATGGTCTCCATAATATGTTGCTACATCAATTACGTTTTTGATGTTAAAAGAGTGGCAAACGAGCATGCAAACCACCTGATGTTACATAGTCGCAGCCCATAGAATATAGATATATCGAATATAGAATACATCCACGTACATCACAAGCACGACCGAGGTCCTATCTGAGCTCGAACATAGATGCATTGCTACTCCTGAGGATTAAGATGGTCGCCTCGCTTTAAAGTGTAATCGGCAACCACATCTCTACAAAAGAAATACAATAAATCCTTTACGGCGGACTATGAGGGCGGCGGTGGTACCACCCCGATCGAACTATACATAGTTTTCCTACTTTTCAAAAACGCATATATAAACGGTCATGAAACCTGGCAGATTTTTTTTTTGTTATTGAGAAAGAGTAAGAAACAGGCATGCAGGCCTGGTGTTAAGTGGTCACTGCAGCCCATGGACAACCACGTCCAATCTCAAATAGAACAGAAGTTCTATTTAAGCATAGACTCGGATGCGTTCCTACTCTTGAGGACTAAGTCTTTGTCGCCTCCAATAATGTGTATCCGGCAACCACACCTACCTAACCGAAACATAATACATGAAGAACATATTTTACGGCGGGCTATGAGGGTGGGGGTGGTGCTGCCCCGGGCGAGCTCTAACGGCTCTACCTTTCAAGTGGTAGAGCCGTTAGAGCTCGTTTATGTGAATAGAAAAAAAAGGAATTGATAAAAGTGTTTTCCAAATCATTTACTTATCATAAAACACAATCCAAGAAAGAAACATTATATCAATAACTTACTGGTTAGTTTCTGGTTTTAAAAAAGTCGTCAAAATTTTCAACACATTTTGTAAAAAAAAATCACTCAGATTTGTAATATTAATTAAAGAATCATTTAAAAAGTACCCAAAACATATATATTTGTACATATATAGTAAAAAAAACAAGTATCTATTTTCTAACATCACGCGAAATTTTTAACATCGTATATGGTATCATAAATATTAAAAAAAATAAAAAAACAAAAGTTGCTTCCTTGAACTAATCTCTCGCTTGTATTGTCTTTTTAAAATACTGTTTATTTATGAAAGATGGTCACTTATGGACTGGTGTTGACATGGTACCAACAACAATAACAACAATAAGAGCTACATCCCTATAAACAGGCCATAATTTAACTTTCAGAAGCAAATAAATTTAAAAAAGGTAATAAAACAATACATATATTTACTTAAGCTTCATCAACAATTAAAATAAAAAAATAATAGAAAATATCATAAGAGATTCAAGAATATTAATTTAAAACAACACATTGCGAATGTTATTGTGTTCTTGGAACCATGCTGCATGGGCACGGACTCCCTTTAATTTGTTTAGGTTAGGATTTTATCATAATTAGTTTTAAGATTTTCATCATTGTAAAAAGGTATGATTTTAAATAAAAAATAGATAAAAAATCAACATATTCAAATGCTTTCAATTTATAATTTCAGTTATTAAAAATATTAACAAATAATAAAATAAGTGCATACCTGTTTTAGTAAAGCCGGCGAAATAAGTACCATCGTAATCGCTGATACCCCAAAAATAAATCAGTTAAACAGAAAAGTCGTGTGTATAAAGACTTCAGCCACTTCTAATCTACGTTTCAAATACTATTTATTTTTATTATTATTTAAGGCAGATGTTTAGTACAGACTGGTGCCGGTGTGATACCGATAACCATAACTGCAACACGCCTACGAACTGGCCACAACTTTAGATTACGCGCAAATAAAAATTTTTTTGCCGGATCTCACATGACGGCGATCACATGAGATACTTGATCGTAACGCTGATAATAATCCAAAAGGATAACAGAATCAGTAACCAACAAACAAATATCTGTTGTACTCATTAAGAAGTGTTTACGCAAATAATGCGAAATTGTCACTTAAATAGCAATGAAGTAGTTGTTTGGTCATTTAGAACTTTTTCGGTACAAGGCGAAGTATTCGGGTCGTAGTGTTTAACCTATCGTATTATTTACAGAGAATTAGCAAGTTTTTATGCAACACAAATGGCTAATCAGGTGCCTTTGGCTCCTAAGATCTACCCAGGACTCTATTTATGAAATATAAGTAGGAATCAAGCACCTAGCACCTGATGGTAAATAGCAATGCCATACATTTGAACTTAACTCCAAATAGATCAATTCCACTTAATATCCTACATTGCTGGTCCTGGAAAACATAGATACCTAACTTCAAATGAAACAACCCCATGAAATCGTTAATCGGTGCGTTGTTATGCCTTACAATACCATATGCAATACAATACGATGCGATACGATACGATGCGGTACGATGCGATACGACACGATACGACGCAATGAAAAGCAATACGATGCAATACAACGCAATACAATGCAATACACTTAATTGTACACGATTTTAAACGATGATAACCATACAAATAAAAAATATGACAAACAACTTGGTATACATAAGGTGGCCTTACCGCTCAAGTGGCAATCTCTTTCTCTACCTTAGGGTAGAGAATAGAAAACAGCAGTAGAAAAAATGGGTACTGGAATTCAAAGATAAAACTAAAGAAAAGCAAGAATTGTTTCACACAATTGGGTATGATAGTAATACTTCCCTGGCTAGAGAAAAAGAAAGAAATAGTCAAACAAAGCAAGAGCAAGAGAGAAATAGAGAGGAAGAAAGAATGAAATAAATAAATAATTTAATAGCCGTATTAACAAGTACTTATAACACAGGAATTTAAAAAATATAAAAAATAAATTAAATAATAATTAAATGGCTTTACTGCAGTATGATAATAATATTAATAATGATAAGATACAAACTCCGTGCCAGATTATACCTACGGTCCGTTAGGGTTTTCCCCGTTCATCTTCCCAAAATCTCTTAATCAATAAAACAAATTGACATTTAATCTCAAACAAAACCAGCGGCACGTACAATGCGTATCGCTTATCTTTTTTTTATTGTGAAAGAGTAAGAAACGGGCATGCAGGCCACTTGGTGTTAAGTGGTCAC
>DWON01004143.1:0-16745 GCA_018251015.1 Phocides pigmalion okeechobee | reverse complement strand
AAAAATATATGTAGTATAATAAAACTACTACATAATAAAAATTATGTTGTATTTATTGAACTATATTATTTTCAATATTAATTCCTTAAGATATTGTTATAGATGTTCATTAAAATAAAAAATATAATTTATAACCATCATTCTTTTCACTTTACTCATATTTTTAATATAGCTTTACTAGAGTCTGGCCTATTCTAAATCCTTCCACATGAGCTCCAGCCAGTGTATTGAGTGTGCATTGGAGATTAACTGGCAAATTCGTTGTAAAAACCAGGAGTGACAAATGACACAAGAACGGAAATCACCATTGTTATTTATAGATGAATATAGAGAGTTATAAATAACAATTAACAATAATTATATAGTTTTTTCATTACTTCCCTGGTAATGAAAAAAACTAATATTTATCCTTCACCTGATAAACATTGCCACCCACAGAATCAATAATTTATTTAATATATAAATTAGACATATAACATTAGCTTTCAATAAAAAACTATATACATTTCATATAAAAAGGGGTTTTGAAGAGCTTGTGTCTGTATGGTTGTTTGTCTATCTGTGGACGGAATGAAATTGAGTTTCTTACAGTTAAACAGCTTTTGTTGAAGTTGTTTAAACTATGTTCTATGAAATATTGTTTAGTTGTTTGAAAATCATCACAAACTTTCCAAGTTGATATAAGGTTTCATTTAAATTGTAATACACTATCAAAATTCATTGACAGTGCAACAGTATGGTGATTTGATAGGTTTGATCAAGGCCTAATGATCATGAAGTGAAAATGTAAAAAAAGAGTTTATCTTTATTAACAGTAGATCCAAAGATTTTGTTCAATGGTCATTTTTCATTGAGCTAAACAAGTTGTAATAGTTATTACAGAACAATGTAAGATTGCTATTTTCTTATTTAATTTCTTTTTTGAAAAGTAACTTTTTACAAATTAAAAAAAAATGGTTTCCTTAAACAGTTAATCCTTTATCAGGAAAAACATGGATTAATGTCTATTATTTCGACTTTTTGATAACTTTATATGTACATAAACTCAAGTACGTGTACTCTATATAAGTCTATATAAAAAACTTAATTAATATTAATTTATTGGTATATAAAGTTTATAAAGTATAAACGTAGTGCATAAATTGAACGTAATATTTAAGTTAGTTTATGCGGTTTACAGTATAAATAGCCATTAATGACACAATGTAGATAAAAATCGTGAGAAACGCAGCGATTACTCATGCTGCAGCGTACATACTACTCATTTATTATATGATATAGGTACATATATAAGTTTTAAGTTCGCTGATGACCTCATTCAAACTTAACGAAAACACCATGAAGAAATGCAGTGGACCAACTAAACATATTTGTTGACCCAAATAGCTTGGAATAAGTGCAGTAATAATATACTTTCATGCATACGAGCCGCGCACGACATACTCACTTCTATTCACAAATACCTCACTACCGATAAACCTAACTCATGGAACATTATAAATATGTATGAAACATAGAACAACATGTTTTGCAGTTGCCAACTCTTCAAAATCCGAAGTATAGGTGATTTGCAAAGTTCAATATTACACGTGGTTCGTATCTACCTTTATAATAAGTTCGATCTCCGGAACGTCGCCATTCGCTGTACCATTCTCCGCGATTTCATCCGACATCGTGAACTCCAAAAACACTCGGGCTTATACAAAAATATACTTCAAAAGCACAATTCAACACAACCGTCACTTTCCAAAAACACCGACTGACTGACTCACTTCAGTTTGGTACAACGCGTGTTGACGAGTCCAGCTAACTTCAGATTAATGCTTTAAATTGTCGTCTGACATGTTTTTTACTCAGGCAAGACTATTGTTAAATATCTGTAAATTGCTTTCAATATTGAAAATAATATTAAACCACAGCCTATAAAATACATTATTACATTATTGTACATGTATATGTTTAATTTCTGAACAGTTTTTGTCCAGATTTTTGAAAAGAAATGAATAAATAATAGTAAAAAAGAACAAAATATATAAATATATTTAATAGGTTTACAGTATTTACTAGGTGTATACATTAAAATATAATATAAGTAATCCAAACCATTTGTTACATCACTACCAAAAATAGAGTGACTTTTATGTCATTCACTCATTTTAATTTTAATATAATCTGTGTAGAAGGTACTAAATAATAATGCTCTGTGACCTTCTTGGCATTTGTCATTGACAGTATTTGTATTTTGTATATTTCAGGTCAATTAAATGTGGTATTTTCGTATTTATTTTGTCTTGTGATTCTGATTCATTCGATTGAGTTGATATATACCTGCACGTAATTTATATATAAAGTGAAAGTTTTTTTGTGTTGTTGTTAGTTGGTGTTTCCGACACAGTTGTTAGTGAATAATTGAAAATGAGTGCAACAGAGGTATCAGAAGGATCATCATCAGCGCAAAAAGAGATGACGTTTGCAGAGAAACAAACTGAACGTATGAAGAGGCTGCGTTCCTTGCATTCGGCTAGGAACGAAGCGAGAACGCATAACCACCAGGAGGTCGTAGCGGAAGAGGCGAGAAATAAACTGCCACCAAATTACGAAGCAAAGCGTCGACAAGCGGAATGGCTGTTGGACGATCAACAGAAACGGGAGGAGGCAAAAAAGGATGGAAAGGATTACGACAGAGTGAAGTTGCTACAAATATCAGCGATAGAAGCAGAGAGATTAGAACGGAAGAAGAAAAAAAAGAATCCAGACCAAGGTTTTTCGACTTACGAGCAGGCAACCGTGAGGCAGTACAATCGACTTGTTAAGAACATGCCGGCAGCTGATATGGAGCAGTATGAGAAACAGAAACAGAAGTACGGAGATGCTTTCTATGGTGGACCAAACGTGATAATTCACGGCATGCATGAAGACAAGAAAGACGCTGTGGATAAAATGGTTAATGACTTGGAAGGTCAAATAGCTAAGCGTGCTAAGTACTCTCGGAGACGTATTCACAATGACGATGCTGATATTGACTACATCAACGAGAGGAATGCCAAATTCAATAAGAAGCTGGAAAGGTTCTATGGAGAGCACACAGCTGAGATTAAACAGAATTTAGAGAGGGGCACTGCCATTTAGGACAGTTATCACATTTCCTATGTATACTGTAGATAAAACTTCTGTTTTATTATATAATGGGCACTCACAATTAATGCTTTTTAATTGACAATATTTCGAACTGGTTACATGGCTTGTGCTCACGATGAAACTGCACCACCGCAGTTTGAACAGCTTGTATTGCCTGTGGTCATGGCAAAACTGCCAACCGTACCATACAGTTTTGCCATGCCACAGTGTCATGCAACTGGTTAGAAATATCAACAATTAAAAATGTTTAATTGTGAGTACCCGATATATAATGAAATGTATAAATTCTGCAATATTTGTTTAAAATCGTATAAAACTTTACTGTATACAAGCTGTGTTCTTGATTAAGAGTTGTGATAAAGCAATTTCACTTTTTTTGAGGTGGTCAATCATAATGTATAGAACTTACCTTTTTATTCTGACAATATATCTAGTTCCATTGTAATGCATGCCATTTCAAACTGTTACTTATGTATTTCTATAACTATTTATTGTTACATTGTGCACAACAAAGATCCCGCCATGTGTATGTATTGATTTCGAAAATAATGCAACAAATTTTAATGTGGTTTTTGTCAATAGATAGAGTGATATATGAGGAAGGATTATATATATAATTCATGCATATTGAAGTAGACAAAAGCTGTAAGAATTCAATAATTTGATGTGATGTTGTAGTTAAGACTGCAAATTCAGGGTGAATCACTAGTGTAAAATATACTTTTGTAAGTAGACATACTTCTGTAAGTAGACTTTGTCTTAGAAAATATGTAAGTCTGTTAAATCTGTCATGTTTTGTCTGTTATTGATGTTAAAATAAGTACTAATGTACATACTAGATCATTTTGAAGAATTACAAAATACTTTTGTATTTCTGTACTGTATAATTATCCTAACTGCCATAGTATTATAATATACAGTACCATTATATGTTTCCCACGATTTTGTTCATGTGAGCAAAATTTTCTCATATACTCAAACCTGTAATTTTAGTTGGATATAATGTGTATTTATAAACCAATTGAAATAAAAAAGAACACTAAATGTTAAAGTGATGCTTACTTTACTTACTAAGAACCACTCTAAAATCAATTAAGCTGTTATTGAGATTAGCACCCATAAATGCAGACAAACAGACAAATTCTATTAATAAAGGGCCCTAATAATTGTTTTTCTCAAGTCTTTCATCTACAGACAACAATTTGTTGCAATTTTATTACTTGTATAGATATCCAATACACACTTAGGGAATGGTGACTATTTGCTCCCCATGCACCTAAATTAACATTATAGGATATAATAATAATAATACCAGGAATAGTTAAAGTATAATTTGTTATATTGATAAATAAATGAGTATACAAAGGTGAGAATAGAGTTTTATTAAAAAGCCAAATACAAGGTTGCTATGTTCTACTGTTAATCTGTGCAAGAGAATATACACAAGTTCAGGATGGACGAAAGTTTATGATTTAAATATAACCTTTAGTTAATTGGTTAATAAGAATCTTATATCCTTGATAATTCTATCCTTACATTGTTTAATAATGTAATAATAACATTAGAATATATAAAAAGAATGGAAAGAGAAAGAAAAATATATTGAAGTAACATGGAAGGCAATAAGGAAACTAAAGAAGAAATATAAGATATAATAATGATTCCAAGAACAGGGAAGCTATTATTGGTTATATTGATAAATGTTAGCATACAAGGTTGGGCATGGAATTTTATGCAAGGGCGGAGAAAACTTAAATATTTGGATGAAATAAACATGCATTTTTAAAAATTTGAAGAATGTATATACTAAGATGCATTATTTAAGTAAAAAATTGTTTTAATTTATAGGTTTCCATTCAATTATTCTAACATGGACACTTGAACAACACATTAATTTTAAATGTATAGTGAAATAAGGAATTATTAATGACTTGTAAAAACTTGTCCACATTAAGATTAATAAATGTACAATTATATGTGAAATATGTTTCAAATGCAAGTTGCATTTTTAATTATAGAATCGTTTTTTAAATTTCCCTTTTCTACATGCGTATAAAGTTTTACTCTTTAGTACGAGATGGCGCTACTTGTACTCGTGAAACACGATATCGAAGATTTTTGTAATTCGGATACTGTGGTACTTTCGTCGTATACAAATCTTGTTCTGTTGTTGTACAGAGTCTCCTCTCGGAATGAGAGGAGAGCTTTAATTTGAACTTAAGTTAGGAAGAGAACGAGCATGCTGATATTATATACTTACTTTTTCTACTGAACCGAAAACCGAAAGCTAAAATCAAATAAATTCGTTGATACGAAACTGTGGATTATATAGATACAAAGCTATGAAAATCTAAGGTTGTCTTAACGGATCATTCAAATATTTTAACTTAAAGTTGGTTGAAAAAGCTTCTATAGATTTGCGAAATGTTTCGTTTTAGTCAAGAGGTGGTGACAGAAACTCAAAATTCAGTGGTGCCTGAATTTTACTGCACTGATATCTCGCTAGAGACACCACTGGTTTTTTAATCGTTAAAAGAATAGCAAGCGATAGTGCAAGTGATGTTAACTAAGTGCTGCAGGCCATGGACAACTTAGAAACAGGTGGCATGTACGCTATTCTGATATAATTAAAAAACGAGATACGATGTTGGTAGAGCTTATTGCATAAGATTCAGGTGGTCACTTTATTTGTGAACGTAGCTGACAACCGTACTTCTTCGACTGAAACTCAAGAATTACTTCACTGCAAATTACGAGAGCGTTCTTCAACTTATCAAAATTTATACTATACGTCCTATTACTTGCTTCGCCTGCTTTCTCAAACACCTATAGTTAATCTCAGGATTGATTGTAATAAAAACCAAATAAATTAAACAAATTTCAATAACAAGTTTATTTAGATACAATACATGTGCTGATACAAAATAAAATTAAGTACATAGATATATAAAGACTAAATAGACTATATAAAAGCACTAGAATCATTATAATATGTAAGTATTTAATACGAAGAACTCTGTGCAAGTATTTACGTGTTGGTATCTTTTTTATATAATTAATGATCATTAAATGTTAACTAACAATAAGTATACGTTTTCTAATTTGTTTCATCTAAATTGTAATATTATTTGAGCCAATTTTCTAGAACTTGCACAGTTACATCTAGAAAAAATAATTAAAAGAATTACAATGTTTTCATACAGAAGTACTAACTCATATATACATTAAATGAGCACAAAATTTATTTTTATACAGTAAGAAATGCTTATTTCTTAATACATACAATCAGAAGTTCGGAGCATCGACTAGAAATCACAGTGTTTGTTTTGTTAAGTTACGATTTTTATTTTCCAAAAATTATTTTGTTGATAATGTTGACACAATTTTGTATAGTAATATTTCGTTTTAAATGGTACATACAGTAGAACACATTTTTTTATAAAATAGTAGTGGCAAATGAACATGCAATCCATCAGATAGTAAATACTCATTGCCGTCCATAGATTTCTGTACCAACTCTATACAGGATTCCTACTTGAAGTCACATGAATTAGTAACTCTTGAGGACTAAGGTGGTGACATCAAGTGAGCCGGTAAATATAATTTACCAAATTTAGATATCTACTTGGTGTTAACCTACCTATGTAGCTAATCTTATCCATATCTGTATCGATGTTGATTTACTTATTGTTCTTAAAAATAATTTATTATTAATTGATAAAAATATCTGTTGTATTTAGAAAATAACTTTTGATTCCAATACAGCGGTGTAGGGCTGTTAAGTTCTGGTTTAAAGGTTCTGGTAAGTCACGGACACTTATCTATATGTCGTGTCCGAACTTAGTTCTCAGTGACAAAGTATATTACAAACCTTAGGTGTAACATCATTATCTGTAGAGTTAAATAAAGATATCCATAGGTTCCACTGACGATCATTTGGTAAGCAGATTACTTTACTGTCGTGAAAAAAGGAAAAGCCGGTAAAATCTGTTTGTTTTCATTACATATACCATTTAAAACGAATGCTACGTTACTTTATAGGAAATTCGCTGAAATTGGGGCTACACACATTTATGAGTAAATCCTATCTCAATCCACATCGAAAATGTTTTCTGATTAAAACATAATTATGTGGCTCTTCACAGTCGCCAGCATTTCCTCTCACGGGTTTCATGAGAGACGTAAATGCACAAAATTACCTATATTCTCACACATATTTAAAAAACCGACGTCTAGAAAATTTCATATCCTGTTGTAGCGCTCTTAAAGTTTTTTTATTTATTACAAATGGATTTTATTGTATATAAATTATTAAATTCTTATTTAAATTTATCTCCAATACATTTCATCAATTATTTTTCACCTTTAGAGGTGATATATCTTTATATTTTCAATTCAAACGGAAATTATATCCATGCGAAAAAAGGGTTTTAAAAAATATATAAAATGAATAAAACAAACTTATGTATGTGTATATAGGTAGAATAAATAGGCATTCATGGCGTAGACAATATCCATGACTCGTAACTGTGTCTATTCCCGAATGAAACCAGTTATTTGACAAATTTTGCTATTGGAGAAAGCAGTTTTTAATAAAAATTAAATACATATTTGAGTCCAGCTCAATTTTAAGACCTCCTTAGGGTATTAGTCTTTTCTTACAAGCGTCTAATTTATTACAATTAACCTTTTTAATTTGAAATGCTTGTAATGTTGTCTAGTACGCAATTACCGGATTTAGGTACAGGTTACGTCATATATACCTACTACAAACTACTATGTAATTTCTCTATTATGTTATTTATTATTGCAATAATGGCGAAAAGCATGGTTGTCGTCTCAGCAATATGAAAAGGAGATTATTTTATAAAATATAAATAACAAAAAAGGCAAAAAGTATCATTTCGAAAAGTATTATTCCGCATTCTGTCTCTTTCCTGCACAGATTAATAAATCTTGTTATTACTTATCTTATTGTTTAGAGCAGAGTTACCTTTTCTATAACAAATACTAAAAAATCTAATAAATTTTATGGATGTTTAGTTGTCAAACCTTAACACAAAAACAGAAAAATATTTTAAGATTAATGTATGTTTTTCTGTGATTGTATGTGGATTTTTACTTTTTACTTGAAGAAATATAGGACATACAAAACATCATACCATCATCTCGTATCGTCATATCTCACATCTTTCAACAGAATGGTCGAGTTTAAAGTTTTAGGTTCTAAATCTAGTGTTTGTAGCTTACCGTGTGCGAAGCTTAGGACTTGGAATTCAAGCTAAAACCCCGAGCTTTAATTTACTTTAGAGACTATGCATTTTGTTTTATAATGGCTGTAATGTTATGGATGACAGCATGGTCATTCGAGGTGGGTACCTTCCCCTTTTTATCTTGGTAATTCTCAAAGGGCTAAGTACCCTCATTTGGTAGTATTACCGACATATATGTATATAACAATAATAATATCATGCATAGTAATTAGCATCAGCCAATACCCAAGCTATTGAATGGGAGAACGCAAGTGTTTTTTTAGTAACCGAACTGTGTGATGTGTATGTGTTTGACGCAGAATGTGTTTTTTGTAATATATACACTTGACGTAAAAGGAACTCTGCTAGGTAAGACCAATTTGTAAAATGTGTACATTTATATTTTAGGAGCATAAGCATTTCTTAATATAGTATGCCAAAAATATATTTAAAATAAACAAATTAACTTTCTTCATAAATTGTCAGCTTTCAAGTTATGATTATAAATAATTTAATGAGAAAATTAATTTTAAATATTAATATTTACCATATACTGGCAATTAAACGTTTATAAGAAAAGACTAGTTAAGTTGACAGTATATTTTTATATTTTTGTAGATAATCTTAACATCCAATACATCTATAATTCATTATATATAACATGATTTGAATGGAGGCTGTCAAATTACATTAATAAGTGGTCAAATCGATTTTAAAACGTAAGTAGTCAATATCTCACACTATGTAAACATATGGATTATTTAAAATCAATAGAATAAAAATAAAATACAGTTATAATGAAATTTATTGACTTGATTGATGATGATTTTTTTAAAGACACTATTTCTGTGATAACGTATAACAAATGAATTTGTGGATTTGTCCCATCTCATGTTTGTGCTATGTGACGTAATCTTCTAAAGATGTCGAAAATAATGTTTATTTTTATGGCTGAAAATTAGCATAAATAAATACTCTCGTTTAATGTTTTACAGAGTTATGCCGTCAGTTTTGCTGACGACCGTCATTCAAATCAAGTTACACTTTATGTATTATAGATTGTTTACATAAGAAAATTATTCAGTACCTTACGATTTTAAACTGATATTCTCGCGGAATCCATACATAATGCAATATAACGGGTACTCACGATTAACGATTTTTGATTTTTAATTGCCAATATTTCGAACCAGTTGCATGGCTCGTGGTCACGCTGTGGTCATGGTAATGGCTGGTGGTGTTTCGCCGTAAAAATCGTTAATCGTGAGTACCCGTTATATTGCATTATTCAGTACCTTCTTAATTTTCTTATTCATCTAATACGATCATAAATCAATTATCGTTGTCCACAAATCGCAGATTAAGTTGACAGTTTCTTATGTCAAAATTAGACATATACATGGAAATTGGAAAATTTAGATTTAATAACTGTCTCAGAGAATTGTGGACGAACTTTACACGACTTACCTTTTTGTTGTTATTTTTCTTCTGGCGCGTTTGGGTAAATGAATTTTTAGCGTACTATGCAGTTGCCCGCGCCGATGTTACACATAATTTATTATTTGTAGTGTTTATTTCCTATTGCCTGTTTGCTCAATTAATATTTGCTTCAAGGCAATAATAATGTGTTATTAATTACACCAAATAACTATAACTTATGTGCGTACATAAGTACACATTAACGATATACATTTAAAATCGAGATATCGATTTTACTCATTGTTTACCATACGATATATCGGATTAATTTGATGTTTTAACAAATAATTTTTCCATTAGATGTATCGATAGTTTTTGTAAAATCAAGTCGATTAAAATAACTAACTCTGATACTCGTGAGCAGTTAGCGAAATAATGATGGAGATAATCTTTTCGCTAAGTTGCCTTTCAGGACTGTATATTTTATAGTTTTTTTTATTGTTTGTTGTTTTTAATTGTTGAAGCCTCGATATTAGTGATAACATTAAACGGCATTATAGACCATAAAACTGTAAAAGCACAATATCCAATTTTATTTAGTACTTATAACTTTTATATATCGCCTTTTAACTTCTGATCACCTATTTTATAAGTTTAATAAAATATTTATTATTAAGTAATTATGCAGCAATTTTCCAATATTTTACCGGTAGATAATGATTTTTTTTGTTAGTTTGTTAGGACTATTCAAGGGGGAAGGGGACGAGGTTTAGAGAGCCTAGTTACCCCTCCCCCATTAGTATCAGCGAAATAAAACGTAGGAATATTTACATATACAGTAAAACCTTGATAAGTCCACGGGAAACACAAAATATTTTAAGTTGTAGAGGTTTTTATGTTATCAAGAGTCTTGGGAATTGGGCTCCGATGGAAAGGGCACATATAATTTTTTTAACTTATAAGTGTTTAAGTTATCGAGGTTCTACTGTAGTATGGTTCACCTGTATTCTTCCCTATTCGTATAATTTAATGGCGTTTAGAAATTTGCTTTGTCTACAAGTTCGGGGAAAAATTTACTTACCCTTGAACTTCTCACAAGAAGGCTGTGGTCACGCCGTTACTCGTTGAGAGTGTAACGGCGTATTAATCAAATTATTGTACCTTATGATATCTTGCTTTATGTTGAGTTTAATTAGCAAAATATTAAAAGCAAATGTAAATATACATTTTGCGATTGGACCTTATGCGTTGAAGCCATTGTTGCTGATACTTTTTATTTACGAGATTTAATTTTTTATTGATTTTAAAGAAATAGGTATACTTTTTATGTGAAAAGAGTAGCAAACTAGCATGCGGGCTAACTGATGTTAAGTAATCCCTGCAGCCCATTGTCATTCACATACAACCTTACACATAATTACAGTGCTATCTGAGCTCCTACATGATGCGTTGCTACTTCTGAGGACTAAGATGATCGCCTCACTTCTAAGAGTAGCCGGCAACCGTAGTAGCTATTCACCCAAAATACAAGTTCCTTCAAGGCGGATTATGAGAGAGACGGTAGGATCTCCCTCGTCAAATTATAGTTCACCTGTCAACCCTATTTACAACAGATGATGCGACATAAATTATTATCAGTACTGTACGTATTTATTTCTTTAAAGACAGGAGTATATCCATAACAGATGATTTGACAAATTATTATGTGTATCCTATTTTTTATCTGTTGAACAGATATTAAAGATACAGGTAATATACTTTTTCATACCGGTGTGAGATTAAATAACTAAATTATCTTTGAAGCTTTGGATGCTTTGAGGAAAAGATAACGCAATCAAAATAATTTCTAGGAAAAGTAGATAGTATTTAAGTAAATAGTACATCCAATGATAAGATTGACTTTGAAGCCAGATTAATATGACAGGGATCGGCAACATTTTATAACGAATAGATAATAAATCATGTCACGGGCTGCAAAATATAGAGGCACTCGTTCAAAATCGATACTTTTCAAGAGACAAAAATCTAACAACTTTGTATGCACGTTGCCTAATGTAATACAATTTTTTCATCATTAAAAAAATTATCTATGATTATGCAAAAATTATAGACTACAAATGATTAATAATAAAATGGAATAAGTAAAAAATGTAGATTTTGTTTGTACACCTCTATGGTTAATACTTCGCGATAAAGAAAAATAATGTATACGTTATTCCATTTAAATTTGCGCGGGAAAACATTTTGAATATAGGCTGTGTGAATTACTCTGACAGGCAGTGTGCCCAGGTTCATTTCATGCCGAGTAGACATGTAAATTATGTATTTAGATATGTTTTCTGAGTCTGGGTGTTAATGACATCAACTTTGTCATCCAGATATAAATATATTTGTGATCTAGATATAATAAGGGCTAAGGCGGGGATTGTGGGTTCGGTTTTCACTCAAGACAAATATTTTTACGATGACCAATAGTATTTATTCTGTGCTGCGTGTAAAATTATATTAATTACATATATATTTAGAAATATGTGTGTATGTTTATCTGTTGTTTGATCACCATAGTACCTACTGTCTAGTTTGCGATCAGTAGGCTTATTCTATAAAATTCTCAAATTCGATTTTATTCTCATTCTATTTTTTCCCTTTTTCCAGTATCGTAGATAACAGAGCGCTCATAGCCGATGAATTGAGTTTACATTGCATCTTTGACATTAAGTTTAAAATTTGCATGTACTTTATAATGAACTAAATTATTTGAATTGAATTGAAACTCGGTGAAATGATTTGTGGTAAGGCTAAGCGTGTGACAACCCGTCAAATGCTCTTACACAATTTAAAATTCGACTTTTACAACGGTATATTTTTTACAAAATATTGTTAATATTATAATTATTTAGATACAATTCATTTCACCTTCATACATGAAAGTACGGCGTATTTGCCACTAATTACTTTCATAGAAATTTGATATCTCACCACGGATTCCGCTTTCGAGATAATAAATCGATCTTGTATAATGACGCTACAAATGGCCGTGTGTCAGATGTCAACAGACATTTAGTATTTAATGTCATTCCCTTCCTTATCATTTATCACTCTACAAAATGCAAGCGATAAATTTGGGATTGATAGGTATGTTGTTGCTTCCTAGGATTATACTGAAAGGTCCTAGGATTATTTGTTTTATCATTCACATATGTAAGTATATTTATACTGTTTAAAACTAGATATGTATCTGATATGGAATTAAATTTCAAGTGTGTATCTCTAAGTTGCTACTTCAGGGATGCAAACTCCAAAATTAGGGGAAAATTACTGATCCAGGATTTTCACGGTTACATTTTTTTAGATCAACGCTATAAAAGATAGTAATTATAAAAAAATAGCTACAAAATTTTAAAGCTACAATGGAAAATTTAGTTTATGAAATAATTTCAGGGGAAAATATTTCAAGTAGTGGTAACACTACGTTTTCCTTGACGTTGTATCCACTTGACTTGATTATAATCTGACACTGAGACACTATATCAATTTATGTGTACTCGACTCATATGAATACTCTCTTATTGGTATTCAAACCGCAAAAAAATGTCCATTGAGTGGTACGATATAAAAATATCTGCTTACTGTTTTACATAATGGGTAAATATGAAAATTTGATAGTACTTGAGCAAAACAGATATGCTATAACGCAATAAAAACCACAACACATCGCCATTCTCAGAATCTAATAAGCATCATGTTGCATTAAAATAATCACTTGACTTGTTTTGGATTCACAAACATTTTTAAAATGAATATGTTTTAACATATTTTTAATTTTTTTACGGATTTAAGAATCCCACGTTGAAACGTGTAACTAAATAGAATTCTATTATAATTCAATGCATTAACACAATTACAAAGGTAATTTTTTATGATACTTTTTTAAAGTTATGTTGCTTATTACTGTTAAAAATGGCAGGTGTTAAAAATATCCTGGTATCGATTTGTAAATGTAGTAATACCTATATTTTGCTTTTATAAACATCTCGTTTTCAATAATATAATATTCATTTTTATAAAGTTATTTTTATAAAACGTTATATTATAACATATAATAACGTACTCGATAATTCGTGAGTTATACGATAAATATCCGTTCTTAATATTATGTTTATATTGTATGATTACTCGAATAGTATATTCTAGCATATTCTTCCCTATCCACCTTAAGTGCAGCAGTGTTGAAATGTAAATAACAGTCCGTTATTCGCACTTGGTACAACAGCACTCACAGAGAATAGGAAAGACGAAAAAAAAAACGTTACAGATAATATACTAATGGAGTTGTCAGTATCGATTCTATTATTCCCAATTTTCGCTATTTTTTCGCCACGTCTAAAATTATCATTACAATTTAGTCCTTAAAATTTACGATAAAAAACAGTCAAAATTTGTAAATAATAAAATCTATACCTTACTCCTATTTTTGGAATGTGTTAAATAAAAAAGTTGCATCAACTAAAATCATACATTAAAACAAAACTAACTACCAAATGCGAATATCACAGATACGTCATTGTTATTACACTACTGCACTTAAGATAGATTTAACTACTTAAAAATAACTTCCACCAAAACACGATTCTCATTTCATAAAACCCACGACCGCACTATTTCTGCAAATGAAAAATTTCGAATTGAAATACGCCAATTGGATGCCAATTATAAGATATACATAATTATCTGCAAATATACTTTTAACTTATATTAATATACTTACTCCGACGACCCGGCATAAGACGAACAGTTATTCCATCTGGAGCCCGAACTGTATAAAAATAAAGAAAAATAAACATTTACAAACAAACAAATTTATTGAAATATGAAATGAAATATACAACAAAATATTTTGCCTATGATATAAAAGTTTACACCCAAATCTAAGCTCATTTTCTCGATGCCAAAACAAGAAAAAACTATTTTTTTTGTCTGTCTGTATGTGTGTATTATGCAGTTTTATGCTAATCTTGATATTATCTGTCATTTTCGATGGAATTCATACTACTAAAAAGGGATTGGTATAGGACATTTAGTAACTCCGATCATTTACACATGTTTAGTTCTTGCACATAAAATGCAAAACCGTGCTTTTGAAAAGTAAAAAAAAACATTTTTATAAGTCCATACAAAACACAGCATTCCACGACACTAAATGGGTACCGACAATTAGTAAATGGAAAAAGTACTTACCTTTTGATCTAAAATAGAACGATTACTTCAGAGGCGAGTTTTAATCCAACTGATTAATAAGCTTAAGTTATTTTCATACAAGAACACACTTAGACAAGAAAATTTAACTTATTTTTCAAATTAATATTATTGTTTTTTGTATTTATACTATTTGTAAGCATCTGGTTCATTATTTACTGATAAACTTATACGAAACTAAATACTGTCATCGTCAAATAAGAATCCGCTATAAGTACTATGAAATTTTCACTATTAGAGGACATCCATTAAACACGTGTGGCGTTTAAGAGAGAGGGGAGTTAAATCTCACCCAATCTTACGTGGGGGAGAAGGGAATCTCGGCAAATGTCATTTATACTTTTCTGTCTAGTAAAATTGGGAGAAAAAAGGGATCAATTAAGTTAAACATTGCATATAATACATTGATTATGATTAACGTATTTACGATAAAAAAAAACCCGATGTTTTTACGTACATTACGTAGACGACAAAAAAAAACTTTTTTTTTAAAGTAAATCTTTACGTAAAAAAAAAACTTTTTTACATATAAATCTTTACGGAAATATTTGGTGTGCTTAGGAAGGCGGGTAAAATTTCACATGACACCATGAGGGTAGGTAAGTGTAAAACTCTATCACAATGGATGCCTTTCTATGACTAATTTGCTAACTAAAGTTTCTTAAATAAACACTTGAGTATAGTAGGACGAACTACTGTACGAAATATGTTATTTGTAATTGACATATATAATAAATAATCTAAATAATATCTAACCAATTATACGATAAATATTTTTTACTGACAGTTTTTTCAAATAAAGTACGAATATTTTTGGACAGATATTGATTTCACATTGACGTCATATTAAATAATACATCTGTTAAAACTTGCCGATAGGCTATCAGCAATTTTATCAACAGGTGTTAACTTTTAATAGTACACGATAATGTGAGATTAAAATGTCTTAACTGTTTCTATATAGGTGATTCCTCACCGACAACTTCAGCACCAGTTCTGAAATTAACTAGAAAATGCGTTGAAATGTTGAGAGTAACGCTCAAATAATTGAACGATTGATAGATTTGTTGGAATAAATAGCTAATAGGCGATTTCTACGTTCATAGCACTAAAGAGAAGAGTTAGAAGACCCCCCCCCCCAAGCTATTGCTACTATCGTAATTAAACTATAATAGAACTACGGATGAAAGAATTATTAGAGTCAAATAAGGTTCATTACTCTTTGACCACTTCAGCAATTAATCAGACACATTCATTCTTTCAAATGACACATTAAAATGTCATGTGTAACCTGACATAAAATGTATTAGTGTAAACTGACAATGACAACTGACTGTTGCAATAGCCAAAAATAAGAAAAATAATTTATGTGCTTATAAAGCACGATTTGATTCGAAACATCATGAAATCATTCCAATGTATTTTGTTACTAATAGTCAGTGAGGATACACGAATGTCACTTCTGAGGAACCTATATATGGACGACAAGCACCCTCTACAGGCATAAAATTTGATAGAAAAACGTCATAATTAAAATTTTCTTATTAACATTTTATTTCAATCTCATATACATAAAACTCAATCACATTTCCATTAGCTACTAAGACATATAAACTGCCATAGTATGTCAAGGCACCGGCTAAGCCACTTTGTGCACATCGTACAGATGAATAATTTCCT
>DWON01004142.1:0-16749 GCA_018251015.1 Phocides pigmalion okeechobee | reverse complement strand
CAACTATAAATATAGGCTTGTTGACTCGCGGCGCGATTACTTCGACCGCGCTCTCGCCGAGTGAGGACGACGTGCTGTGCTGCTGTTGCCACGTTGGTTCCAAGATAGGTAAGGCTTATGAAGACAGAAGAAAATGAAGTAGCTGTGCAGGAGTTTCTAAACAAGAGCGTCAATCTTGCCTGCACGCTACCTGCTTCCTGTTTCTATGTGACGTCAATTTAAAGGTAGCGTGCGGTGAGTAAAACAGCTCTTTTCAGAGCTCTCTTCTGTGCTGCTACAAGTATATGTTTAGAGAGGAAAGCAAACCTAACTAACCTCAATATGTTTTGTTTATTTTACAATTTGCAAAGATTAAATTGAAGTTAGTATAACTGCAAATCAATGTTCTCCGTTTGGTGCGTTAGGGAGAAGTGTATATTTTTAGCGTGGGTTTAGTTACGTTTCAATATAACACATGAAGTGTCATAATACTTATATAGGGAACGATTTAGATTGACAAAAATAACTTTGTATTCCGTGCTTCTTGACATGACTTTCTTCTGTTTTTGCTTAGCTAAAATTTGTTAAAATGCATAAAAAAGTATTAGTTATGCATAAGGAAGTATTAGTTGTCCAGGTATAAGTACATAACTTTTTTTTTAATACAAAAATCTCAACAGTAAATACACTCAGTTCAATTGAATTTACTCTATCTGCGTAGCAAATAAACATCTAAAGATAGAGAGTGATTGTCCTATTTTTCCTATGGCTCGTGTCTTCGGTTTAAATGCTCGCGAAACTCGTGGTATCTCTCTTTACCCAGAAAATTCCTAAGGGATTTCATGTCCCCGGTCCGTTGCGGTACAGTTGCAGTTCAGTCGTTGGATGGGGTGAAAGTTGTCAAATGTGGAGACCCGAGTTGGTTTTTATCAATCGTACTGTCGGTGGTCAGAGAACACCAAACGCAAGATCACCTAAGTACGCGATCATCGGAAATACGAGCGTAGAAGGGTGCGATGTCATTCAAGGGGAGGTTTAGGCTGAAATCGAGTAACGCAAATTCTCAACTTAAATATTATCCATATTAAGAATATGTGTGATCACGTTCCTTAATTAAAAATAACTAATACGAGTATTATTCTAGTGTCTAGTGTCAGTGACGTCATGCCAGGATTGGCGAGTGAAGACGGTGGAGGGGCTGGGCAGCCGACAGGGTTACCACCCCGTGCAGCGCGCCCTGGCTGATCACAACGGCACACAGTGTGGCTACTGCAGTCCCGGCTGGGTCATGAGCATGTACAGGCTAGTGTCATTATTTTGTCCTTTATTGCACATAGTCTGACATGTACTTTCAACAGACTTAAAACTGTATTAATGAAGAAAATCCGATCGTACGATTTTTTGCATGGTCAGCGATAATCGTTGACTCCGAAAACAGATTGATTATTTGTTTTTTGTTATGCTGTAATGTTGGTTATTCAGTTACTGTTCTAATTCTTAAATCTTTTCAACAGTTTATTGGAATCCAGAGGCTCTGATCTGACGCAGTATGAAATCGAGAACTCTTTCGGCAGCAATACTTGTAGATGTACTGGGTACAGACCGATCCTCGATGCATTTAAGAGTTTCGCCAAGGACGCTCCCAAGCCTAAAGCAAATTTGAGGGACATTGAAGATCTAAACATCTGCAAGAAGCAAGGTAACTGTAGTGAGACCTGTGACAGCTGGTGTTTCGTGGCGAAGAAGGAAGCGAATCCAGTTGTGAAAAAAATTAACTTGAAGGACAAACGTGTTTGGTACAGAGTTCACGAAATCAAAGACATCTTCGATATATTTAATACTGAAGGCACTGCGTCTTATATGTTGGTTAATGGAAATACTGGTCGAGGTTAGTTTCGGGAATTACATAATGGAACGTTTTTTATTTATTTATGCACACAAAATACATTACAGAGGGTAAACTTATCATTAAAATTAAGTGCAAAGGTACTGCTTATTTCTAGAGAAATTTCTTCCAGCAGACCTGAAAGAGGAGAATTACTTAATAAATGGTAGATGAATGTGTGCACATCAAATAATAATAAAATAAACAATGATAATATACATACATGTCTAATATATGGAAATATAATATATAAACGAATGTCCATAAAGTTAAGGATAAATAGTGATATTTTACTCCCTTTTATGAAAACAGATATATTTTTGGAGTCACGTAAGTTTCTTTTTAACCGACTGCAAAAATGGAGAAGGTTCTCAAATCTCTCGTTTTTTCTAATTTAGAAGTCATTTATACGTCAACTAATTTTGCAAATTCTTTTTACATTTAGGGTGGAATACTTCTCGTTTGATTTTACTTAAATTTGTAGATAAGTAGCACCCCTAAGGGTAAAAACTGGGGTATGTAGGTTTGTATTGGAATTAAGTACAAATTATAATTATGATAAGAATTGTTTATATTATATAATTACATATAAATTATTTTTTAACTGTAAGGGTAGTAAAAGAGGTGATTGTTTAATTCCAGGCGCTGCACCAATCTTCGAATTTCCAAGAGTTTTAATAGATATCCAGCCGGTAGACCACTTGAAGATGCACTACATAGATCAGAACTTGGTGCTCGGCGCCGGCATTGTCCTCAGCGACATGATGCGTATCTTCCAGACCCTGGCTCTAGATAGAGAGGAGTTCTTCTACTTGAGCAAACTATATGAACATCTTGATTTAGTTGCCCATATACCTGTCAGAAACGTAAGTATTAGTAGTTTAACATTTTGTTTAGTAGTAGAACTTTACTCTAATTATCCCTCTCTCATTATCCACTGTTAAGCAACTCCCGATTTTAGGTTAGAGACTTGCGATAGCAGGTTACACTTACAAGCGAGGCAAACGCTCCTCACAAATAGTAATTCTGCCTACGATCTCAAATAAAACTAGCCACCTCAGTCCTATTTAGGGTGATATACCACCCTAAATATGGGCTCCTGTAACTTCTTAACATTAGGTGAATCTTTGTTTGCTTATTTTCTTACGGGAAAACTAAGGTACTGTGATTTTTACCAACGACACTTTTAGATTCAGAAGTAATAGCACAAATTCTTTTTTTTAACTTCATTCCATCTTGTTTTCATTAATGATATGTTTAAATTTTGTTTTTCAATTTTATTAAGATTGGATCGATCGGTGGAAATTTAATGGTGAAACATAGACAACATACGTTTTCGTCCGATATTTTTTTACTGCTAGAAAGCGTTGGTGCCACATTAACTATAAGTAAGTATCTATTTAATACATAATTTTTTCACAGTAATATTTATTCAGAGTCAGTAGTCACTATATACTTTAACGATGCGTAGCCTATAAAGAGGGTAGTGGATACAGATATTCTGCGTCCAAAATTTGAAGAAGTAAATCGGCGGTTTTTGCTTTTTAAAAACTCAAACAATTATAAAAATGGACAAATGTTCACAATAACATAATAGAAGATATTGCTGAGATTAATAAAATTACTGTATTTGGCGTAACAGTAACAATATATAAATTAATATATATTTATATTTTAGTAAGTGCAATTGACACAATAGAAGTGACTCCCGAACAATTCCTATCTGTGGACATGAGTGGGAGATTGATAACCAATATCAAGTTGCCACCTTTGTCACTGAATTATAAATTTGTTTCTTTTAAAGTAAGTACATTGGTATACTCCGTGATAATTGTTACATTTTATGATATTTTTTTCATGCTATCCCACTGGTTACTTTCGTGCCCTCAGAGTTTGATAGAGTTATCAGACTTTTGAAAACTTTATGAAGAATTCTCATGCATGCGTTTCCTTACGTTGTTTTACACCCTTACTAGAAGTTTTATAGGTGGTAGAGCCACTAGAGGTCGACCGGGGCAGCGACACCGCCACCCTCATAACCCGCCGTAAAGCAACATGTTCTTCATCTATTATGTTTCGGTTGGGGAGGTGTGGTTGCCGGATACACATTATTGGAGGCGACCATCTCAGTCCTGAAGAGTAGGAACGCATCTACGTTCGACCTGAGATGTTAAAATCAGATTGTCAGCTATTATAGAACTTCTGTCCTTTGAGATTGGACGTGGTTGTCCATGGGCTGCAGTGACCACTTAACATCAGGTGGCCTGCATGCCCGTATCTCTCTTTCATTATAAAAAAAGAAGTAAAAGTTTATTTGTAATACAATACATATAACTTTGAAAAATTGGAAGTGCGTGCTAGAAATTTAAACCTCGAAACTATTATGTGGGACGCAGGAAACTAAAATATTAGGCTTTCACTGTTTTTACTTGGTACGCATGTAACAAGTAATATACTCTTTAAATATCCAGATAATGCCCAGATCTCAGAATGCCCATGCCTCAGTAAACGCAGGTTTCCTTTACCAATTCGATCATTCTCATCCCGGCACAGTCTTGTCAGCCAGAATTGTTTATGGAGGACTCTCTGGTGAATTCGTTCATGCCAGAAAAACTGAGACATGTCTGGTAAACAAAGAAATATTTACAAATGCAGTCTTACAAGAAGCTTTAGGGATTCTTAGGGATGAATTGATTGTCGAAGAGATTCCCGCAGAGTTTAAACCGGAGTATCGGAAGAAGGCCGCTCTTGGATTATTTTATAAGGTAAGTATTTATTTCTTTATGTAAAGTATATATTATTGTATCCCCATAAATATTTTGTCCTGCATCTCTAAAATTTTGCACATAATTTTATTAGAGCTTATTTAATTTATATTTTAGAGTTTATTATGCTTGGTTCCCCAACTGATGCTTAAGCCCTGTTATCGATCTGGTGCTCGAGATTTAAGAAAAACCCGTCCATTGTCTAGTGGCACAGAAGTATATGACACTAATCCAATAATATGGCCAATTAACGAACCGATGCCAAAAGTTGAGGCTTTAATACAATGTTCAGGAGAAGCACACTATGTCAATGATGTTCCAAATGAAATCAGAGAAGTGTTTTGTGCATTCGTTACTTCCGACATTTGTGTAGGAGAAATTGAAAGTATTGATCCTACACCTGCTATGGTAAGAATAAAATGAAATATGTATTTCTTAATTCCTAATAGATCTGCATAAAATTGTGATACTGCTATTTTGCAGGAAATGCCGGGTGTACTAGCATTCTTAACTGCCAAAGACATTCCAGGAGAAAACTCTTTTATATCATCAAAACAAAGCTCCGTAGCTCCACAGGAGCTTTTATCGGATGGTAGAATTAAATACTATGATCAACCTATCGGTATTATTGTTGCTGAAAATGAAAAACTCGCTAATAGGGCAGCGTTACTTGTAAATGTCAAGTATAAAGTTGACACCAAGAAGCCTATACTGACAATCAGAGATGCCAGAGAAAGAGATACGAGTAGAATAACCACGTATGTTGTAATCCCGGCTCGGGATAGGGGTGCTAATGTACAAAAAGTAATAAAAGATTGTGAAAATATTTTCTGGCAGTATCATTATACTATGGAAACTCAAAGTAGTGTAAGTCGCCCCAGCGACGATGGCATTGATGTAGAATCAGCTACGCAATGGCCAGACTTGACTCATCTAGGAATTTCAAATGTGTTAAAACTGGAACAAAGTAGGCAAGTTGATTTTGGAACTAGCTGTCGCAATGCAGAAAGTTTAGATTTTTATTCTTTAAATTTTTACAGGATTAATGTATTAGTAACCCGATGTGGAGGTGCCTATGGCGTCAAAATAACCCGAGCGACGATGATTGCAGCTGCATGTTCACTTGTCACCTACCTGATGAACAGGCCTTGTCGCTTTGTGATGAACATGCAAGCTAACATGAGAATTATAGGAAAACGTTTCCCGTCAACACTTGATTATGAGGTAAACTGACTTACTTAAAATATTTATTAACTCTTAAAGGATATTTTAATGGATTGTTATAATTATATTATATCATTGGAGTATACTTCGAACCTCTGTCAATTATATAAAGGAATCCAGGCACAGCAGGAGAGAGATAGGAATGGTTTATTGTGTAACTTTATACTGGATCAAACTGTATTCGATTTTTTAAATTATAAATATGCTTACCCAATCTTGAAAATGTATACTTACAGTTTTATTTTTACTCTTTTTAAATATTTTACTAAGAGTAAACTTTGGCCACTTAAATTATTTTGGATAAAAAATATTTATTATGGATAAAAAATATTTATTATTATTTGGACAAAAATCCTTGTATTTTTAAACTGATTTCTTAAAATTCTCTTATTGGATATTAACCCCTTCGGGAACAGACTTTTTTGACACAAACTATTCTCATTGCGAAGATGTATAATAAGTACTCATATTCATAATAAAATTTCTAGGTTGGCGTAAGTGAGAGTGGTGAAATACAGTACCTAGAGTACCACCTATTTGATGACTCCGGTTATATGTCGGGAGACCCGCAACTACAGTATGCTATCAGCGCCGTTAAAAACTGCTACGACAATACGAGATGGCAGTACAAATTTTACAGTGTGATAACTGATACACATGTTAATACATACGCCAGGTCACCTGGTACGTATGTTGTAAACAATATCTTTTCAAAGATCAAAATATTTTTATTCAAATTAAATTCTTTTTGAATGTCAATAAACTACCACCGACTCGTAGGATGTTTCATTTAGTAGAAGAGTCGGCGAAAGAAACTCCAAAACACACATCTTTTCCATCTTTGAAAATGTAATTTATAATTAATAATTAATGGAGCAAGTGGAGCTGAAGTCATTTGAGACCAATATATCCTTCTTCATTGTATTAAAATTAGTTTTAGTATACGATCTAATTTAAGAGGTGGAAGAACTACAGTTCGGCAGGGAAGAAGACAACGTCACCTTCTTAGTTCGCTGTGAGGCCACTCTTGATTTACGGTTAGAGAGTTTCGAATGCTGGCGATAGTTAGAATCGAGGCGATCATCTTAGTCCTCGGGAGTAGCAACGTATGTACGTGTGACGTCAATTCGATTTCTATCCTATTTGAGAATTTCATGAATGATCATGGGCTGCAGCGATTATAAAAATCCGTTGACCTGCACGCTCTTTTGCTATTCTTTCTCCAAAAACGAACTCCAGGAAATAAGCTATTTGCATTGTCAACAATAACAGTAACAACAGTACAAACTCTGCATTTACATTTAACATTGTAAAGCCTATAGGTTTTAAAAAGGTCTGACAAAAATAATTGAGAAGTTTTTACTCGCGCCATGTCTAAATCCAAAATGTATTTATTTATTTTATTTATGTTCATTAAAGATGATATTCATATTTTAGGAGCTTTCGAAGTAATAGCAATGACAGAACATATTATGGAACACATCACATGGGAACTCGATCGAGATCCCGTTGAGATTCGCTTGAACAATTTAAATCCAAGTTACTCTGAAGTACTCGAGGTGGTCAATACTTTACTCAGAGATAGCGAATATTACAAGCGAAGGAAAGAAGTGGAACAATTCAACAAATTAAATAGATGGAAAAAGCGAGGCTTGCGTATAGCGATGATGAGCTGGCCCGCTACAAATCTTATTGATTTTCACGTTCTTCTCTCAGTCTTTCATGGCGATGGTACAATCGTGGTGAGGCATGGTGGTATTGAGATAGGTCAGGGTATCAACACAAAAGTTATTCAATCGGTTGGGTACACTCTTAAGGTTTCTATTGACAAGATTAAGGTTAAAGGGAGTGATGTTATAAGTAATCCGAATAGTTATGTCACGGGAGGTAGTCGAACGACACAGGCCATTTGTATTGGTGCTATTAAATGCTGTCAGATTTTGCTTGATAGATTGACGCCGGTAAGGGAAACGCTTACCAATCCTACGTGGGAAGAACTGGTTCAGGCCGCGTATGACCAAGGAATTAATCTTCAAACTAGTTATCGAGTGCAAGAAAACGATCAACAACCACACAGGTGCGCGGGCGCGGCGATATGCGAGGTGGAACTGGACATTCTGACGGGAGAACACCATGTCCTTAGAGTCGACATAGTGGAGGATGTTGGAACGAGTCTCAATCCTGAAATAGATATTGGACAAGTTAGTATGCATTGCATTATTTTATGTTTCGGAAAAATACTCTATTAAAATGAGATAACATTTAGTAGATTCTTGAAGTAAATAACATCCCACCAAAAACTTGTTCACAAGCTCGAAAGATTTTCACACTTATTATTTATCAGATCCTGTGTAGAGTCAAGCCCCTGACTTTACAAATGTTAACATCATAAATGAACTATATCTTCATAAATTGTCTATAGCAATTATTTCCATTCATTCAGTTTTTTTGGGCCAACAAAATTTTAATATGTTAAATTTGAATATTGGTTTTTAAATTCTACTGAACCTTTTTATTTAATTTAACATAAAAAGAATAGAAAAATAGTAGAAGCTGTTTTTAAATTTACCGGGTAAGCAAAGAGCTGTATTTTTCCTATTTTTCAAGTTTTAGTGTCAGATAAAACTTAGACTTATTTTTAGATCGAAGGAGCATTCATCATGGGTCTTGGCTTTTGGACTCATGAGCATCTGATATACGATGAGAACACCGGAGAGCTGTTGACCGACCGTTCGTGGTACTATCACGTGCCTCTCGCTAAAGACATCCCGATAGATTTCAGGGTTCAGCTTAGAAGAAACTCCTATAACCCAATCGGCACTTTGGGATCTAGAGGTATTTTTTATTTTATTCCAGCTACTGAATGCGGTTAGCGTAATGGGTACACTTGGGAAAAGTTCCACTGGCGGATATTTTTAAAAGCTTTAATTAATAATTTTAACAAAATAAAAGAGGTTTTTGTTATATTAGTAAATATGCAAGTCAATGAAAGGAGTATGTTATGAAGGCATCACAGAAAAGATACTGGACATATTTCAATTTTTTTTCATTTCACTTCTTAAACCCTTGTTCCTTTTCGAAAAAATACCACAATATTTTCATTTAATGTAAACTTAATGTTTTTTAAAGAAACCACGATATTTATAAAAATCACGCATTCAGTGATGTGTGTTTTCTTGTCGTTGAGATGTGGGTTAATATAATAAACCTCACAGAGAAATTCGAATTTTTAAATAGAACAAAATTTAAGTAGAAAACTAATTAAGAGAATAAAGAACAAATTGAGTTGATTAACTTTATCGATCATTTTACGATTTACATAATCATATATTTAGGTTATTTGTGCTTCAAATGACTAATCTTTGATTATATTGGATACCTACAGCTGTTGCAGAGCCTCCACTTTGTTTGTCGGTAAGCCTAGCCTTCGCACTCAGAGAAGCTATAATGTCGTCACGAGAGGATACTGGCTATCCTAGGAGGGAATGGTTTAACGTAGGTAAGATGCACTGCAAAATAATTAATTCATTTAAAATTTAATTAGCAGACACGTATCAGTCTCCTTGATTCTGTATGTAACTACCATCTATGGACATCCATAACAAATTTCATATAGAACAGAATCTGTAGAGACCTCGTATAGAAGAGAGTACTTGATATATTTTTCTGAGTCCTGTAAATTAGACACAACAATATTGTCTTGTAAATTTACTCATTATACACATTAACAAATAGAATTGGAAATTAAACCTTCAAATTTCGAAACATATCTACTATTCTAGAATTCAGATGTTTTGCTCTGTGTTTAATGTTAATATATTTTAAGTTTGATGCAGTATGTAGTATTAAGTAGTACATGCAGGCCACCTGATGTTAAGTAGTTGCTGTAGCCTGTGGATATCCACACATAAACTCGAATTCGAACACATACAAACTCGTACATGAGTATCTGGCTATGTTTGTACATAACCACATACATATGTTTGTATACACAGGCACAGCGATAGGCGCACACAACATTTTTTTCCACAACTGTTGTGTTGTGTATTGAAGCATCAGAATGAAAAGTTTAATAATATATACAACATATGTGAAAGAGTAAGAAATGGGTATGCAATCCATGCAAAAGTGTACAAATGTATTTATTTGAAATAAACTGTTATTTTATTTCGGTTCAGCCGAGAATATGGTAACCACAATATTCAGATGTAACGTTTTTTTTATTGTGAAAAAGTAAGAAACGGGCTTGCAATCCACCTGATGTTAAGTGGTCACTGCAGCCCAAGGACACCATTAAGGTTGGACGCGGATACGTTCCTACTCTTGAGGACTAAGATGGTCTCCTCCAATAATGTGTGTCCGACAACCACACCTCCCGCAATCGAAACACAATACATGAAGAAATTGTTGCTTTACGGCGGGGTGTGAGGGCGGCGGGGGGGGCGCCCCCGGCGGGGTCTAACGACTCTACCACCTTTTGATTTTTTTTTATTACGGGGGTTTTTTTTGTTTGTGTTAGGATTTTTCTTGTTTTTTTCAGATGGTCCGTACACTTTAGAAGCGAATGTGTTGCATTCTAAAGTTAAATTGGAGGAGTTTTTATTTTAGTCGACGTTGCATACGATATATTGGCTGTTTTCCGCAATGTCACTCAAATAAATTCAAATTCAAATATTTTATTTCATTATAAGGTATTTACGTACACTTAATGAATGTTAAAGACGCAATGTAAAATCAGTACATCGGGTTTGAGCGCTCCGTTAGCTAAGATTTTCAGGAGAAAAAAAATGGGGGAAAAATTGACATTTTAAAATCAGGCATTGATTGTGGTTGAAGGTGATAAAGTACAACTTTAGAAAGATACTGAGCGCGCGCTTGTGCTTGAAACCTTGATGTGATTATGATGATAATGAAGAAGAATAAACAGAAGAAGAGGAAGCAGAAGGACAAGAAGAAGAAGGAAATAGTAATGATTATGCTTTTAATGATAATGATAATGTTAACTATCAAAAGACAATTAATTATACGATCTGCGTGACGTAAGAGTAACAATATCTGTGTTATATTGTTGCAGTCAACAATATACTACATCAGTATATGGTTGACTGCAACAATTCCATGACAGCTTGCCCCTGACAAAAGTCTCCTCCAAAATTTTCCATTTAAGTCTGTTTTTGGCTGACCGGTCCATAATGAGCTGCCTACTTTTTTAATTTCGTAATGCACTACTTACTCTGGTATCTACGCATGACTTTATAAAGTTACTCATTCTGAATCATCTTCCGAATAAAATACAATTTTTGATTTATTCAACCAATCAAAACAAGACAAATTAATTACTCAATCGATGTTTAATATTAAGAGCGAATCTTTAAAATGTATTCTTATCTCACGTTCGTTAAATTTACATTTGGATTTTATTTCCGCGTAATTTTAATGGCGAACGCAATTAGACATAGTTTTGGAGTGATTGAAAATAATTGTTATAGAGATGGTTAATTGCTTTGACAAAGAAATGTTCCGTTAGACTCATTAGGAATCGTCTGTTAATCGCGTGAGGCTCGGACGGGGGAGCGTGTTCGGAAAAATAATGAAATAACCCATCATTAAGCATCGCCTGTTAATCACATGAGGCTAGAAAGGCGGTAGCAGATTTGGAAAAATAGGATATATCACAATCATTAAGGAAAACTGGAGCGGGTTTGGAAAAATAATGAAATATATCAATCAAAAGGGTTTGTCTGTTAACCACGTAAGGTTCGAATGGAGGGAGCGGGTCTGGAAAAATAATTAAATATATTAGGGATTGACTGTTAACCAAGCGAGACTCGAAATGGGGTAGCGGGTTTGGAAAAATATGATATATCACAATAATAAGGGATCATTCCATAATCGCAAGGTGCTAGAAAGTGGGGAGAAGGTTTTGAAAAATAATGAAATATCATATTTGTTGCGGGAAATCACGAAAGCGGAGGGCGTATATATTACGTGTATCGATTTTTCGTTGAAAACAGAATTTCTAAACAGAAACAGCGCGTTATCTTCACTCATCATTTACACATGATAACACCTATTATGTTATTTTTATGACAGTGAGAAATGATTTCAAGCCGAGTGTAAGTGGGCATTTATATCGTGGTTTTTAATTTTCTTGAAATTAAACTAGATTATACCTGTATTATTATTTTGTTACTAGAATTGTTTATAATGTTTTCTATAAACTACTTGTAGTATTCGATTGTATCTGTTTTATGGATAATATTCTAAGGATATTTTGTGTAGAAATATAAATAATTTTATGGGGAAAGTACTTTGAAAAGAAGAGAGGGAGGAAGGCTTAAAAAGTTACAAAAACATCGCGTGATTAATAGACTGCTCACGTCGAGTCATGTAGATATTATGTGTGTATAAGTTTTTAAACTGTTTTTGAGCAGATACTGTTATTATTTCTGACCTTGGATTGTAATATTTTTGATAGAATAAATCAACTTTATTGAAATAACTTTTATCTGAATATGCGGACTATGAACATATTTTCAATCCCTTGAATTCAGTTCAGTAGTTATGGTTTGAGGCGATTTCAAAAACAAATTGGTAGACAAAGACACAGACATAAAATTTATAAATAATATAAATTTCTCTGATTACTTATCTTCAGTCCAAAGTTATCTAGAAATATTATAAAACAAAGTCCCCCCCGTCGCGTCCGTCTGTCTGTCTGTTCGCGAACTCAATAAGTACTAGACGGATTTTCTCAGTTTCAACAACAGGTAGAGTGATTCCTGAGGAAGGCTTTTGTGCATAATATTTTTTTTTGTTAATTGGACGAGAAATGAAATATTTAAATTCAATATTGTAATTATAGTCGTTGAAACTGTTTTTTTAATTGTTAGTTTTTGCAACTAGGTAATGACTGGATGCATGTATGAAAGAAAAATAATGTAAGAAAATATAAACTCTATTATCCGAGTGAAGCAGGCCCGGATCGCCAATAGTTGTATAAAGAAATGACGACACAAGTTTGTTTTCTCTATCAATATCAATCAAATCACTGTGCAAATAGGTCGTGCTGTATCCTCCTTATGCCTTTAATATACGTATCTCATAACTATGGACCGAAGTTTCATTTCAAGCCCCCACACGCATGACACGCCAAACAGTATTTTAAACCATAACGGAACTGTTTAAATAAAATACAGTATTAAAATGAATAAACTATTGTATATTTCGGCAAACAAAAGGCGATGTGCTTCATTTTTATGAGAATTTCATTTATCGTCACCAAATTCTAGATGTGTTTCAAAAAACAAAGTTTAAAATAAAGATGGTAGTAAGGTTACGAGTGTCTAAGAAAAAGGTTGAAGTTTCTTTTTTATGCGAATTACGGACATGGGCAACTGGTATTCGTAGTAGTAATAGCCTCTTGGTGTAGACGATTTAGTCAGCGATTGAACTATTGCCTAATCCATCTTTTACTCAGAAGAGAAAGGCTTTTCTCAGTCCCAGGGGCCCTAGACACGTGGTAAGAACGACAGATGACGACGAAAACGATGATAAGGACCATTTTTTTATGTGAGAAGAGTAACAAACCAGCATGCAAACCACCGGATGTTAAATAGTCGCTGCCCATAGACATCCACGTACAACCACAAACACGACAGAAATCCTATATGAGATCGAACGTAGATACGTTGCTACTCCTGAGGACTAAGATGGTAGCCTCACTTCAGAGTGCAGTCGACAACCGCACCTCTCCAACCGAAACACAAGCAAGGCTTTACGGCGGATTATAAGGGCGGCGGTTGTATCTTCCCGGTCGAACTGTAGTTCTCCCACCTTTAAAAAACCAAAATGTCTTCGTCATTTTTCATAATGCGTATTGTCCCGTAGGCATTGTAATCCGAACTTCCGATAACGTTAGAATTCCTCGTATTGTCTTATTCATTGCGCTATTCTAACTTTGCCAGTTCTCGGATCCCATTGCTCATCCATCACATTACAGATAAACGTCAAGTGGAGTGCTTTAACTGCAAGGGAACGTCCCTTCAATTCAGTGACAAGGTTTTCAAATTTGTAGGATAAAAACAAAAATGAGTTAGCTTGTTCCTTAAATACTTTTAGTGGCACATTTTTTTGTTACATAACTACATATTTTTTGTGTAAATTGCATTTTTAACAGAAATTATTAAAAAATATTAAACAATTTTTTTTTATTTGACAATATGTACAGCATATTGCCAAAAAAACAGATTTTCGAAAAAACATATATTTTTGGGAAAGAAAATTTTGTTTTTTCGAAAATCTCTTTAATTTATTATACGTATTTCCATAAGTAGTAGTAGTAGACACACGACGGTTGTACTCTGATCAAGGACCAGCGGTTTTTGAAACTCCCAAAGATTTGCTTGATTGGAGCGTCCAGTTAGAAAACCAGTTGACGTCATATATAGATGCTGGTGTCCTTTATAAGCACAGCCACCAAGTCAATGGACAAAGCTATCGATTGGTTATTTGTTTGGGTGGAAGTCCCATACAAACCGGTATAACTCACACGATACCGGGTACCTCTGAATGGTTTTTGAGAATACATAAGAACTTATTGTTGCTAGAAAATCCTGAAAAACTCAAAACTTAAACCCACGGGAACGAAATTACATGCGACAGCGAGTTAACACTTTGACTGCTGCGTGATATATTAGATCGGGTCAGCGTTGCGGCGGCTGCCTTAGCCCGAGCTTATTTCTTTTAACTGAAAATACGCCAACAATTCACTGAATTATGGTATTTTTACCATCTATGTATCATCTACGAATACACACACATAATGTCCGCCCTCAGTTTTGTAGCGACGACGTAAACAGTGCACTTGTGTTCGCCCGTTATCCATACAGATTTGTATGTACAACACAGGTGCGTACGAATCGCAAGCGCGTTGAGCCGCGCATTACACAGCAGTGTTAGTTATTAGTCTCTTAAAAATATAATAGCATTGTCTCCCTACACAATAATAATTTCACGGATAAGCGTTTTTAATGGCTCTAGTACTTAAGCTTTATCATACATGTATCTGAATAGAGGTCTGAATAACCGAAACGACATTCTGTCTTAGGAAACAGTGCCGACAAGTCGAAGAATTTATTTTTGTATTTGATTTTTTTTTTAATTTAAATTAATTGAGTTTAATTCTATATTTTGTGGTTTAAGTTACAAAATAAGGTAATAGACGATTACATTAATAAATTTAATTTATTTTTCCAATTTAAATTTAATCGCAGAACATACGACAACGAGAAACTGCCAACGTAAACCACTCATCACTTAATCTTTTTGTACCTTTAATGGAGTTTCTTTCGCCGACTCTTCTCCAAAACGAAACTCCTTACGAGTCGGTGGTAGTTTATTGACGTTCAAAAAAGTTCTGTAAAGAATCAACTTTGAATAAAAATATTTTGATTTTGATTTCGATTTTGAATAAAGCTGTAACTGGTTGTCCGTACTTGGCAAATATATTTGAAAATTCGTAATGGGGTGCCTTTGTCTGTATATCTGTATGTTTGTGCACGCTATCCGATTTGAATGCAGTTTTCACTATTATATTGTGATGGACTTCACTTAACATTTTTTATTTAAATCGATTAACATATAAAGAAGTTATGTCTATTTGTGTCAATCATTATCGGACGAAGTCGCTGGCACGGGTACCTTATATAATCTGTGTAAACAAATATTTTACAGATAAACACAATGCCGAACCTTATGTTTGAAAACTGCTGTTTCTGCATCGAACTTCGAGTGGGATGTCTTATCATTGGTTATTTGAACTTGGTGAGTATTTATTATGCCGAGTAGCAAAAGAGCGTGTAGGTCCTTGATATTAAGTAGCTGTAATCCATGGACATCCACATCCAATCTTAAATATGACAAGGTGGGAGAACTATAGTTCAACCGGGGAAGTATCATCGTCGCCTTCATAGTCCACCGTAAATCATTACTTACTTGTGTTTCGCTTGGAAAGGTGAGGTTGCCGGCTCCACTTCACTAACCGAAACACAAGAACTGCTTTACAGCTGTTATAGGGACACCATTCGTATTTCCCCTCTCGAACTGTAGTACTACTATCTTAAGACAACGGGGAGGAGCTGTGTACCACGTTATTATCGGTCATGATTACTATGCATAGAAAGAGTTATAAATTGGGAAAAGTTGACCAAAATATGACGATACCCAGTTTTAATCATATGATGTATTTCTTGAACACAATATAACACTTTGACTGCGGCGATCAAATATAACATCGATTCAGGACTGCGGGAGACGGCACCAAATTTGAGCTCTTTTATCTAGAATGGAGATGCGCTGATAATTACACAAATATTGTAATTTTAGCATCAGTGTAGCATTCCCGAATACACAGACGTAATACCCACTTTCAGAGTTGTAGAGCCAACGTGTACAATGTGTACAGTGAAACAAGTGTATACAATCCGCAAGCGCGATGCGCCAAGAAATACGTACATAGCAGTGTTGTGCCGCAGGGAAAGTGTAACAGTAAGCACAACTAAATCCCAGAGCAGAAGTATAAGGACGTGTGACAGTTTCTTAACGTGATATCTGCTTGGTGGTCGCGAAAAAGTGAAGTTAGGACTCCGTCTAAGGTAGTCTCTGTCAAACGCATCTAGATGGCGCTAGCGTCCAGATTCCTCTGGTTATGATGGCGTTATAGTCCGATACTGTCAATTCCCTTCAGCACTAGATCTTATACATGGCATCTGATAGTATACATACGTTTTTTCCCGATTTTTTTAATGTGTGAAGAGTAACAAACGAACATGCAAACAACGTGATGTTAAGTAGTCGCAGCCCATAGACATCCACGTACAACCACAAACACGACCG
>DWON01004141.1:0-16752 GCA_018251015.1 Phocides pigmalion okeechobee | reverse complement strand
AGACATCCACGTACAACCACAAACACGACCGAAATCCTATCTGAGCTCGAACGTAGATGCGTTGCTACTCCTGAGGGTTAAGATGTTCGTCTCGCTTCAAAGTGTAGCTAGCAATCACACTTCTCCAACCTAAACACAAGTAATGTTTTACGGTGGATTATGAGGACGGCGGTGGTATCTCCTCGGTCGAATTATAGTTCTCTAAAATAAACTAAACATATATGTACATATATCTACTAAAGCGTCTCTTGATAGCCACATTTTTATAAAGGCTCTATGATCTAAGAAAGGAACCCTAATAATCTACAGGCCCAACCTAACGGTCCACTGCAATTTGCCTCACATCCGGCTCGGAAAAAAGACAAAAACGGAAACACCCTTATACTGACACCCCAAATACTAACTTACCTGGAAGTTTCATTCATACCAAAATATGAATGACCGCCTGTTTCGAAAAAAAGGATCACGGTGGCACGGTTTACCTTTTGTACACACCACATCGACAGTTCGGAACATCTATTCAACCTGTTAGAACGAGTTCAACCTTATTTCGTTAATGATTAGGTCGATGTTTGCACGTAAGAAATGTGTGATTGAAAACTTTTTGGTTTGCTGTAAGTACCACGCACGTGCTTTGAGGTATTTAAGGTCCTTTATGACACCGCGCTCTAATACGATTTGAATAAATGACTCTCCCTTGTGAATGAATTTGTCATCTTTTTTCTTTGAGCCTTCGGAACGATAAAATTTATGTTTAACTAGTGACCAGCCGGCTAGTGCATTTATGACATCACATTACATATTTTTGAAAGTATCTATTTTCGAAAATATGTAATATATATGTGTGTATGAAATATTTAAAAGAACTATGGTTCGACCGGGGAGGTACCATCGTCGCCCTCGTAATCCGTCATAAAACATTACTTGTGTTTCCGTTGGAGAGGTGCGGTTGCCGGCTACATTTTGAAGCGAGGCGATCATCTTAGTCCTCAGGAGGAACGCATCTACGTTCGAGCTCAGATAGGATTTCGGTCGTGTTTGTGGTTGTACGTGGATGTCCATGGGTTGCGACTACTCAACATCAGGTAGTTTGCACGCTCGTTTGCTACTCTTCTCACATAAAAAAACTACTTTTCCTTACTATGCTATGCATGTATTATAGATACATATAAACCTTCCTCTTGAATCACTTTGTTTATTGATGATCGCTGCATTAAATTTCGTTGCGTAGTTTAAAAGAGCGAAGTGTACCGACGGCGGGAAGCGACGTTGTTTTAATCTGTGTAAAGATAATGTTGGTTACATTTTATGACAGATTTATTTATTTTATGATATTTGAATATTGAGGTTGTGATCTCATGGTAAAAAGCCTGTTTTCTGTTATATTCGTTACCGCTGAACTCTTTTTCATAATTATTTGTATTTATCAACAGATTTCGATTTTTATATGCTAATATATACTTTCTGTTTGATTGTATTAAAATTTTAAGTCCAAAAGGATGAGAAAGAAGAGATTAAATTTTGTATTTATATTTTTTTTACACACAATTGACTAAAGTATCTGTCTGTAAACATATATTGATAAAAATGAAGATTGATTTAATAAAAAAATGTAAGTCAGCCTTTTAGTTACAATTATATTAAAGTTTTATTGATAGGTACGTATTCGGTACTTTTTTTAAATTGTAATTCTTATATTTTAATTAATGCGTTAATCCGTTGTTTTATTGTCAATTAAAAATATATAAAATAAATCTTAACGGAATCAGGGATTCATACATTGATTTTTTATGGTATTGATTGCAAATGATTGACAAGTGATTTCAAAACATATTTATCTTTTTATTAAAACTAAATCATTAAATTCAAAACAAGGTGTTAAGAGGTTTAGAAACAAGTTTTTTTTTATAAAACTTAGAATTGATAACAATACGAATACAGAAAATAAAACTTTGTTCTTGCGAATAACCTACTAGCTATAAAGAAACCACACATGTGAATAGTAATTAACAACTTATTAAAATGATTAGCATATAATAGTTAAAGTTAATGTAACTTGCAAAATAATATTGTAACTTGTTTTAAATATTACGTAAAACAATTTACTTCATAATTTCAAAAAATAATAATATTTAAGCGATAACTATTCTTATAAGTACCTATCAATCAGTGATTTAAACTTCTTAAAAGCTGACATGTGGAATGACATTATGGGAAGGGTGGCTGAATTCAGAAAGAGATTCTAAAAGAAAAAGTAAAGTAAATATTACAAAATACCACGTTTAAAGGAGATATAATTTTGTATTCGAGTTAAGTTTTAATAATAATAATAGAGTACTGTATTGATGAATACATCGATACAAGTATAGATGAATACATAGATACTAGTATCTATGAATACATGTTTCAATTAACATATGTACTCGTAGATACAAATAAATATGCATTTAAAAGAAATTAGCATCCCAAATAGTGGTAAAACAGGAGATCCAATTTCTATGAAGCCGTTTTTTTACTTCAAATTATTTACTATACAATTGAGAATGAAAGGTTGGAGTTATGAATGAAAGATTTGCTACAGGTACCTGTTTGTTTACTACTTTGGAAAAATGCGTTTGTAACTACATAATTATTTTCACAAAACAAAGAATTGGAGTTTGAGGTTTAAATGGTTTTGGGTTCATTTTACTTCACTTAACTTACGAAATTTAGACAATTTTAAATTAAATATTATGTTTGTAGAGAGCGAATAGTTGCTCCGGCTAATCTCTGGAACGGCTGAACCGATTTTGACGGGACTTTTACCGGCAGATAGCTGATATACCAAGGAGTAACTTAGGCTACTTTTATTTTAGAAATATGTAATTGGTGGGAGAAGCGGTGGGAGGCGTCCGACGTGATGGCGCAGTCGTGGCATACGCGAGGGCTGCGCGCGGTACTGCACAGTACCTGGACATTGCAACGTTACTGGTACTTTACTATTATTTTATCTTTAAATATTATAATAAAGTTCCCCGTCGTGTTTGTCTGTCTGTTCGCGATAAACTCAAAAAGTACTGGGCGGATTTTATCACAGTTTGCTGCAACAGCTAGAGTGAATCCTGAGGAAGGTTTTGGTGTATGATACGTTTAGTTTTTGTTTGTATATTGGGCGAGATATTAAATAATGATTGGATACACATATGCGTAGGTTCCTTCATATTGTGAAACTGCATAAATTAAACGCGAACGAAGTTGCGGGCACAGTTAGTTTTATATAATTCTAACATTCCAACACAGACGGAATCGCGGGTACAGGTAGTATTTAATGATTTAAATAAGCCAAACATTATATTCTGCATAATACAATAGTACTGCAATAGATGTATTAGTTCATTGTTACCTCGTTTTTTTCTGAACACGTGTAAGTAATTAGCAAAGGTGTGAGAAGATTTTTTTGTGTATTTTTTATGTTTTTGTCTTATTAAACCTTCTACCGATGGAACAGATGGTCGGAAGGATTATTAAAATATTAGTGTTTGCATACTGAGCGTGTTTTTGAGGCGTTTATACAAAGTTTTAATGCTCGTATGAGTAAGTATTAAAATCAAAATATGGCTCTTTAAAACTAGCTGCTGTCCGCAACTTCGTTCACGTGGGCTATTGTTGGCTATTTCCATCACAGACAAAACAGACGAAAAATATAATTACTATGGTTTTGAGAGGTATTGTATTAATAAACGTACCTAAAACTAGTTTCCTCATATATCTTCTATGCATATACATTCCATATAGCGATAAATTACAATTTTATTATTTGTTTAAATAGATTTAAATGATTACATAATTAACTAACTTAAATATTAGTAAAACTAAAAATATTAAAAATAACTTAAATATTAACAAAGAAAATAAGTTAATATATATTTAAAATGGATATGTCTTTATTTTAAACAATCCTCTTTTTGAACTTCAATAAACTGCAACCAACTTATGGGGCAGATATTTTGTTATTGATGCTGCGAAAAAAATCCAAAATCCAAAATACATATATTAATTAGTAGTTAAACATCAAAATAAAACTAGTATTAAAATAATCTTTTCGGTCGAAATATAGCTTTACTACCTGTCTGTTTGTAAGTGATTGTTTATAATAGATTAAGCATATAAGTCAAAATGAAACTACAAAAATTGAAAATAAATGTAGACACTTCAATTGATAGTGCTTAAAACGAATTTTATTTCAACGTAGTGATGTAGAGTTCCGTATAATATGTAGAGTTCGAGGCAGGCATCCAGTAGGTAGGTCGCCGTTTGGTTAATCTCTTTCACGCCTGCAAGTAAATATAACTCGCGTACTCTTGTGGCGTTACCATTATCACATGTTAATAGTCACTCGAACGTAAATCACTTGAACGAAATGATTTCCCATCCCCAAGTAAAGCATGTATATGTTTTAAAGATGGGAGAACCATAGTTCGACCCGGCAAGTGTCAACGCTGTTATAATCCGCCGTAAAGCATTACGTGTGTTTCGGTTGGAGATGTACGGTTGCCGGCTACAGTTTGAAGTGAGGCGACCATCTTAATCTTCAGGAGAAGCAACGTTCGAGCTCAGATAGGACTTCAGTCGTGTTTGTGGTTGTACGTGGATGTCTATGGGCTGCAACTACTTATCATCAGGTGGTTTGCATGCTCGTTTGCTACTCTTCTCACATTAAAAAAATACTGATAATGAGTAGCAACTGAGTAGCTTCTAATAGCTTCCTTGCGTCCATTGTTGCACACAGGTCTCCGCATAGTGACACTAAGACCAGTTCTGTGCCATGTTCTGTGTTCTGTGCTATCCTTATCAGGTCGTCAGTCCACCTGGTTAAGGGACACCCTTCGCTCCATTTGCCTTGACGTGGTCGCTATTCAACGATCTTTCCGTCCCATCGGTTGTCCGTGAGTCCGTCCATGAGTGAGTAGCATACAGTCCTTTAAATGTAAGCGAACGCTGCTGTCCATAGACAACAATCAATTCCATACAGAAAATGGTCCAATTTGAAGTCCATGACTAATACGTTGTTACCAAATAAACCGGAAATCACAATTCTTGCACCAAAACGCAATAATTTTACTTTAATATATCTGTATAATCTCTCCTTAATCAATCCGTATTTAAATATATAAATCAATAAAAACAACACGTATGCTAATAATAATTATAAAGAAAATAAGTAAATCGTTTATATTTAAATAAGTTTTTAATAATATAAAATTGTTTATAACACTATAATAGTCAAAAACGTGATTGTATATTTTAATCTGCAAATATTGTATTCCAAGATGAGTAAATATAATCATAAAAATAACTTTACATACAATATTGGACATAAACTGAATCCTACTTAGTAGCCAGTATTACATTAAAATCTGGGTTTATTAATTAAAAAAAAAAACAGTAAAATCTAAATATATTTGCTTTGTAATAGGTTTGCACGATTAATGTTTCTAATTGTCCTTATTTCGAACCAGTTACTTGGCTCGTGGTCACGAACTGAATTCAATGTATTAAAGCTGCAATTTTAATACATAATTAAATATTATCAATAATTACACAAGCATTAAAATAATATCAGTAATAGTACGGAAGCAAACAGCAATCTGTGAGTAAAACAAAATTAAATAAATAACAATAAAAATACGGAATTTTTGAATGAGATTAGTGTGAGTGAGACCACGTGGTAATGCAATACTGGGAGTACTCTCACCTTTGTAGGTGTCTCGTGACACTGACGCGTTTCAAACTTCCATTTTAAATCGACAGAGGGCGTTACGATATCATTCCCCAATATTTTATTACCCATACATTGGTTACACTTACCTACTCTTTTGGCATCCCTCTAGTTCGTTTCTTATTATTAATAGTATCTATATCTAGATAAATAATCTTGTAGCATAAAATATGTACGTCTCTGTAAAGATAGAGTCAATTAATTTATTTTTATATATCTACATGTACATATCTATATAGTAGAGATCTGATCTGATCGCTGTCTGTACATTTAATGTGAAGTTCTACTATATAGATCTAAACAGAAATTTGACCGGGGAGGTACCACCGTAGCTGTCATAATCCGCCTTAATCAATTTCTATGTTCTCGTTGAAGATGTGCAGTTGCCGTCTACTTACAAGCGAGGCGTCTTTATCCTCGAGAACAGCAACGTATCTACGCACGACTTCAGGTCCGACTTGTTTGAGGTTGTATGTGGTTGGCTGCAGCGACTTAACACCAGGTTTGCATGCTCGTTTGCTACTCTTTTTACGTAAAAATGTTGGCAGTAACGATTGCGGCAAGTAACGCATTTAATTTGTGAAGTCGCCGTACTGACCGTCAGGCCACTGTCATGTTCCGGCGACTTAATTATTGTCCTTAATACTGAAGCAATGGAGTAGTTATACATATTAAATTTTTAAAAATGATATTTGCCATTTATTTTTATGTTAATTTGCTTAATATCATATTCTACAAATTAAAGACCAGAAATGTAAAAAAGTTCTTCTCTTATAATGAAGAATGTTCATAAAAATGAGAACTTTGTAAGAGAGAATTAATCAATTTAAATTTATTTGATCAAATTTTAAAAACATATATATGGATTACTATTATTATTAAAATATTATGCTATAAATAACTTTTTATTTGTATTTAAAATAATTTATTACATCATACCAAAATTTTGAATGATCCGAAAGTATTCTTATAAAATTTTGATATTTGCAAAAAAAAATATTAATCTGAATATATCTGTATACATGTGAAGATAATTTTTGTTGTTGTTTTTAACTACGTATTTTACTTCAAAACTAAATCTATTTCATCATATACATATAATAAAAAAAAGACAGAAATATTAACGCAAATTATAAAACATGTAAAGTTTAACCTTTACGTGACGTATTTGGTTTCGAAATTGTATCTATCATATTCATTTAATACAAAAACATGTTTAAGAGAAAAATTGGATCATATAATTTTTCTAATTATATTCGTTATATACATCGACTCTATGGCACTCCTGTGCGCGATCTCCACACCTGTGCGGCGAACAGTGAATGATGACGGACTCCGGCCGGAATATAGAATAATATGGAATATCTCAAGACGTTATTTTCATAAATTCGGCGGGTGGCCCTGTGCCGCGGGCGTCTCCATGCCAAATTTGCACGTAATGTAAGCTAAGCGATACATATGCTGGATAAAATTTAAAACAAATAGCTGCTCACAATTATGCTGCTCAGTTCATAGACCTATAAAGTCAATAGATGGGTCTAGTTTGTCAGACATACATAGAAAGAAAATATCTATTCCATTCGTGGTACAAAAACAAAATAAATAAGTATGTATATTTTGAGCTGACGTCTTGTGTATCTTATAGCTATGATAAAATTAACGCTAATAGCAGGGAGAAATGTAAAAATGGAAATGTGTCCGCTGATATTCAGCGGAACCGTAGGGGTTTCAAGATCACTAACTTCTCAGAGGTGCAACTGTGTTCTAGAGCGACTCGCAAAGCGATGATTATTTAAAACGCAGTATTTAGTGTGCCCAAGGTTTGGCTTAAGGGAGGTCATCAGTACTTCAGAGCGATTTTAATCAGACATTTCACCGATCAATTCTGATCGATATTAAACATTGTTACTGATTGCCGCCGCGTCGCGCTTCGGGAGAGCGTTTGTACCAACACTTAGAGCCAATTTACCAACATATCAACGTCACGGACAAGTAGACTAAAGGATGTCCGCACTTAACGTGGTTAATCAAAATTTTACAAAAATCGCATAGATTCAGCACACAACATACACTAGCATAAACAATTAAAAACATTTATAGTAATTCAGTATTTCAATAAACAAATTGAATTATAGTAATTCAATATATATTTTTGTTATGAAAGAAATTTATAAGGATCGATTAATATTTGAATCGTGTACGTTTGACTTGTAAAAGTAAAAATTAACTATGTGACGCTTTTGAATTGCGGATTTATCGAGCCAGTTGCGTTGCTCGTTACGGCTAAACTACAGCGTAGTATATGACATGCCATCCATCTGGTTCGAAACATCGGCAATTCAAAAGCCTTAATTGTGAGTACCTGGTACGTAGTAAAATTATAGATATCCGTTTAAAATAATATATTAATAAAAATATATTAATGGTTTGCTTTTTCATTTGCTTACTAATATATATTTGCTGACTTTTGGCTTTGTGAATGGAATACCATTATTCAAATGATGTACATGAAGGAACAAATTATCCATGACTTTTACATAAGTGACTAATTTTTATGGATGCCGCGTGGCACGTTAATGTTTAGGCCTTGGACAGTCCACGACCAATTAATACGTGCTAATAACTTCATATAACCATTAGTAATCAAGAATCGTTTAAATAAAACTGTACGTCGACTGATCTTAATAAATTAAAATCTTGCTGACTCAAAATCGAGCGCCAGTAAGTTATTGATATAGTAGCCTTCGTTAGTCTTAGATACCATACACTTGCTAGCTTTGTAATATAGAGGGATCAAACCTTCACAAATGTATATTAACTAAATTACCTTGAACGTCACGCAAAAAAAATAACCGACTTCAAAACAATATACATACGTATAAGCAACATTTCTTTAAGATTATTTTTTACTTTGCAATTATTATGAGTATTATGATTATATCCCTTGACCCAAAACTCAAATATTTCACAATTGTTTTTTCCCACATTATAGGGACCCTTTTCCTTTATAAAAATAATATAATAATAAGAGATTTACACCTACGTAAATACTTGAATTGAAAACACGTATATAATACTCATCTACTACGTCACATGTTAAATATTCAAAGTACCTTGAGTTAGTTATGAACAGAAACTTATTTGTAAAGGCTACAAATTTATTTTCAACTAATGAACGCAACGTCCTTTATTAATTTAAGACCAAAAATAAGGGCAAGCGCCCACAGGCACAACAGAACATCAGATAAGATCTCTTCGAGCTATAAATTCAAATCACGTGCAATCGTTAAGCAAAAATCGACAAGCCTTCCATTAAAATAAATAAATATTAAAACCCGAAAAATAATGCGCATTTGTATGCGTTTTAATTGTAGCGTCGTGCTCTACTGCTGTGTAGAGTTGCAGATAGACAAACATTTTTATATTAAAGACTAGCAAACAAGCATACTGATCAATTGATGCTAAGTCTATGCAATCCATGGATATCTATGTCCAACCTCAAAGAGTACTGAGTCCTACTGCTGTGTAGCCTTAAACAGATAGAAGAATGTGTTTTATGTTATTTTTTATGTTAAAAGCTGAGTATCTAACGAACATTCAGGCTGTTGCTCCGTAGTCACTGCAGCATATGGTTCCATCTGAGCTCGTAATGAATGCGTTGTTAATCCTGAGGACTAAGATGATTGCTTCAATCGTAAATTGTAACCAGTAGACTTGCTTCACGGATGATTATGTCGTCAGTGATTTCTACCCGCTTGTACTATAGTTCTGCCACGTATGCAACAATTCTATCAAATAAAAGTAACTAACGCATGCTGTTCACCATTTACAAGATGGTAACCATTTCTGGTGTGACATGCGGCATAGTTCCAAGAACGTTAGTCGTATTCTCGCACTAAAAGTTGCGATCGTAATTCTCTGTGCGAGATATGAACCAGTCCTCTTGTCGCCAGCTGCGTCGATCATATAAACAGTATATCATAAGACCAATTGTTTGAAAAATTCAATTTGACTAAACCAGAACTTAATAAAAATATTCAAATTTAAATCAAATCTGCCACCAACGACGCAAAAATAGAAGATGCAACACCAAATACCTATAAATTGTCGATAATTTATTGGGACGCAACAAAGTTCAGCATTTTAATTGAAAGAGGTCGATATATTCCACCCAATTTATAACTTAGCCGCCTCAAAAGAAATAAGAATTAAAAATTAGGAACGTCATCTCATCAGAAACCGTTTTCTGGAAATGTAGCCTAATGCCACATTCCTGACAGTCGGTAAATATATTAGTTTATCTGATTGTCTGTTTATGCGTTTGAAAATGCAAATTTCTGTTCGAGATCAAGGCTCATCCGATAGGAATTTTTGTTACATATTTGTCATCACAATTACGGCAAGCTTAGATCATTAGAAGTTTTTGTGATAGAGCCGGAAGGGAGATAGGAACTGAAGAGTATGTTGAAAGAAGGTCTATGTTGAAGCAGCTTAGTGGAGTATCTTCCAGATGATGGGAGAGAATCATGCTTATCTGTGGATTATTCAATACAGTCATCTCTTAGCAGAAGTAAATTTACAAAGTTAACATATTCATAACAAGTTTTCAAACAATTAGTCCCACGTTTATTCGACGCCGTCGGTGACAAAGGAGCTAGTTCATATCTCGCAGAGAGAATTGCGATTGCTATTCAAATTGGGAATGCAGGTAGCGTTTTTGGCACCATGCCGCATAGGCACGGACTACAAATTGTTTAGGTTAGGCTTTTATTATAATTCGTTTTAAGATTTTCATCATCTCTAAATATTACAAAACAAAGTCCCCCGTCGCGTCTGTCTGTCTATCTGCCTAAACTCTTAAAGTACCGGACGGTTTTTTTCCCAAATTTTCAACATCATGTCTGGGGAAGATTTTAGTGCATAATGAGTTATGTTTTTATTTTATAAATTGGGCGACAAATGAAATGGGAAAATTGAATATAGTAATTTAGTCCTGATTCGAAATACATAGATGTTTCTAATAGTTACTTTTTGCAACTAGGTAATGATTGGATGCATATATAAAATAATAATAATAATGTAAGTAAATATAAACTCTAATTACCCGAGTTAAGCTGGGCCGGGTCGCTAATTGTAAATATAATTCGCAACTTAAGATATAATTCGCAATTTATACATTTCGGAAGCTTTTAAGGTAACACGTTTAACACGCTAGGTTTGTATTTCGACTCCTAAAATAATTCGAATCTTTTGCGAGGGTCACGCGGCGCGTCAACAATAAAGGGTCCAGAAAATAAAAGGACCCAACACAATGCAGATGGAAATAAATAAATTTGCCGAGATGCATCCCACGCATGGGAGCGCTCTTCTGTGCATTCCTTGCTGAAGGAGTCCAATATGTCTTTATTAGGTTTAATGAGATCACGTCCTAAAAAAATATTTTTAATATAACATAATTTAAACAAAAAATAAATTTGGAAGTGATTTCAACTCTTGTTTTATGAGCCTTAAAATAAATTTTAATTTTAATTTATTTCTTTGAACGTATTTTTATTTTATTTTCCATATATTCATGGATACTTGCTTTTCATCCTTAGACAGTATATCGCCTTGTCTTCAAATTTTAATAGCACTGGACAGAAACCAAACATTTCCATATATAAAAGTTGAAATTGGTTCGTTTGTCCGCCCATCCGTGTGTTCGTCTTCCCATCTGTTCATCTGTCCCTCTATTCGGGAGTTTGTTTGAGACCATAATCGATTAACGAAAATACAATTTTCATTTTTTGACAGCAACTAGTCAAAAACCATAAACAGGAATAAAGCTTGTCTGTACGTCTGATCGTGTATCTACTTACTCGTCCAAGTGTATTTTCTGTCCGTGTCTGTGTCTTTCTGTCCGCATATCTGTGTCCATTTGACCATTTGTTCGTCTTTCCATGTATATATCTGTCTATTCGTCAGTCTATCCACGATGTTAATCGGTTGACGATGATACAAAGTTTCATTCACAGTTGACGACAAGAAGCAAAAAACTATAAAAAGCAATGAAGTATCTCGTCACAACTGTTCAATAAACTCGCGGCGAGACGGCGGGGCGCGGCACGGCGCCACGCGCCGCGTCGTCGCCAGTACCACAAAAAATGGTGTTGCCATTTTAAATTTTTCTTGCTGAAATAATAAAAAAGAGGTCATATAATTTTGTTACTTCTATCTGTTGGTCTGTCCATCCGTGAGTCCATTTGTGAGTGCATCTATGCATCCGATTCTATGACCATTTTTCCATGTGTATGTCCACATGTCACTATTCGTCTGACCATTTGCCTGTTTTTCCTTGCTTGTACCTCTGTCTAATACTCCGTCCGTCCATCTATCCATTTCTTTGTCTCTCCATCTATTTGTGTATCCGTCTTTGCACCAGCTCATCGGTCCATCTTTCAGTTTGTTCATCTTACTATGTACCGGGTACTCACGATTAACCGTGATTAATAGTACCCGTTAATCGTACCCAATACATAATAAAATGTATAGATTCCCCAATAATATTAGTTTAAAATCATCAGTCTGTTCACATGTCACAGTCATTTTACGACTATTAGCAATACATAGACGAGAAAATTTAGTTATATTTATTTTCATGATACCTGAATATATATAATCATACTGAAAGACAACAGAATAGTCTGTCTTTTTGTCTATCAATTCTGTCACTCTTTAATATATTTAATCAACGTTCCGTTTTAGCTGTTAAGCAGGACGTTCAACGTTATTAAGCGATAACACATGATCATGTTCGGGTCGTACGCAGGTGCCGTAACGGGCATCTGATAGAAAGTAATCAGTGACGCTTTGAAACTTCAAGATATTATGTTATTTAGTGTGGGTAATGTTAGAGTTGGCTTTGTAATTTGTATGGACTGTCTAATTGCCTAATAACAAGGGAGAGAGGGGTGGGAGAATACAAGTGGGAAACAAAGTTCGTGTTTGTCAATTGTCATTAGAGTGCATTTGTATGGCGATTGTCATATATTAGGCTCAAATTAATTGGTCCAATAGACATACAAATATTGGCTACCAATGGTATGGTCTTTTCAGTAGTTATTCCTTTGTATACCGTTCAAAAAGTTTGAAAATTCCAATTCATTTAGAAAGTACGTACTATACTTCAAAGATCTCTTGTCACAGTAGCGCGGGAACAGAATACACTAACAGTGCTCTACTCACTACAGATAAAATCATATGTATGAACTGTATAAAGATTCAGGCATTCATGTTTCTCAGTTCCCAGAAATGAGAACGCGTCAATACACAACATGAGTCAGGACAGTTTGAACACGAGTCTGCAGGTTACTTAGCCTGCAGACTCGTTTGCTAATCTAGTAGCGTAACACAGTACAAATATATCAGTAACCCCAACCTATAAACAAAATTGAGTTTATGTATTAATTGTCCCGTGGTATCGGGATTGCAAATCTACCCTCCGACGCCGCCAAGCATGGCGTCTGCGCCAAATTGTTAGTGTTTGCAAACTTTCCCATAGGACTTCGGGAATGGAATAATCGTTCTATTTTCTGCAGTCAGTATTACAGAGTTATGAAGTGAAATTGAATTATTTATTGCACTGATTGTGTTAATTACAATTGCTACTTAATTTAGAACAAGCGTTGTAGTATTTGTTTATGTTTTTTTGTTTGCGAGCCGTTTTCACATAGAGTAATTTATTTATTTCTAATAAGAAACATATAAAACGAAGTTTTATATTGTCATGTTATCCAAAAATGTACATTGAGTATTGCTAGCATTGTTTGCTGGTATTACCCTGTGTCTCAATATAGAGCACCTGTCACCTACAATATCGATTATAAATTTAATTTAACGTTTAATCAAGTACTAAACTAATTTCTAAAATACCTCCCTCTCTCTCTCTCGTTCTTTCTTTCTTTCTTTCTTTTTTTCTTTCTTTCTTTCTAAACCTGAAACTTATGAGAAGCGATATCAAATAGGATAGTACCATAGATATCAAACATAATCATACGTAATAAAGGGTTAAATAATAATTTCGCCAGCCGCCAGACATGGGAAAGTTTGCGAATATCGTTGCAATTTGGCGCCCGACGTCGCCACGCTCGGGGAGCAGGGGCACGCAGGAAGATTTGCATTGCGATACCGATAAAACAATGGGTGCTGTCACTCCGGGCTTTCTCCGCTGATATCTTGATTTGCAAACTCCACACCTGAGGAACAACGGGTAGGAGGTTTTTTGAGTTCTGTAGCCAGGTAACTAAAAATTGAAACTTTGTGATTCCGTCATAAGCGTTTATCTATCTGTTTGCATGCGTACGTGTTCGTTGCTCTGTTTGTTTGTCTATTCTTTTGCCTTCTGCCTTTCTGTCTGTGTCTGCCCATCAGACCATTTGTCTGTATACCTGTCTAAGTTCGTCCATCTATCGTCCGTTCTTGTGTCTGTCCGTCTGTCCATCTCTGTCCATCCGTAGTTTACCTAAGAGAAAGCGGTACCTTCCATCTGATATTTGAGTTTAAATGTACATAGGCATCTAACCTCAAACAAATGTAAAGTCCTTCTGAGGTCATACATAGAAGCGTGGATATTACAACTAAGAAAGTCGTCTCGCTTGTTAGAGTAGCCGGTAAATTGTGTAACTGAATCATGAAACTGCTTTACGTCGATTTACAAAAGCAGATGTGATACTTATCCAGTTGAATACAAATATTGGCTACCAATCATCAGTTGAATCATCATTTGAACTATAGATTAACCACTTCTTAAATAACGATAAGTAAAACGTCAAATGTGGTAGAGCAGTTAGATCTCGCCTGGGGCGGTACCACCGCCACCCTCATAACCCGCCGTAATGCAACATGTTCTCCAGATGTTGTGTCCATTCTTAAATAGAACTTCTGTTCTATTTGAGATTGGACGTGGTTGTCCATAGGCTGCAGTGACAACTTAACACCAGGTGGCGTGCATGCCTGTTTCTTACTCGTTCGCAATAAAAAAAAGTAATTTTACAGTAACTTAGGTCATGATGAGTCAACATTATTGACGACAAATTTACTAAGACTACCTTTATCGTTTACAGCAGAAGTGAATGACATCGATACCAAATGAACCGAGTGAACGATTATATTTTATCTAAGAAATTATTTTAACAACTGTGACATGAAACTTTTGTAGAAGCCTAATCTATTGAAATGAAACGTCTAGATTTAAAGTACAATGAGAGCCGACGGGTAGGTAGTTATCGCATTTTACGGTACATTAGAACGACACGACAGCCTTCCTGGCGCCTGTCATTAACCTCGCAGAGTAGGCTCGGCGGCGCCATCTGTAACAATACACCAGTCTGTATGCACTGGAAGAGTTTGACGAGATTAATTTTCGTTGGGACGAGATTTGGTTTTTATGCCAAAATGTCTTAAATATTTATTATACTTAATTATTTGTTTATATTTATTTATATTTATTATATTTAGTTCTCTTATATATCTCGTGGCCATATTTTGTTTTGACAGCTGGTAAAACTTTAGTTCAGGGGAGGTACCACCGCCGCACTCGTAATCCGCCGTGAACGAACACTTATGTTTCGATTAGCGAAGTGCGGTTGCTTACTTACAAGCGAGGCAACTATCTAGGTCCTCAGGAGAAGTAAAGCATTTACGTACGAGCTCAGATAGGACTTCTGTGCTGTTGAAGGCTGTCCATGTACTACAACGATTTCTTAACGTAAAGTGGCCTGCATACTTTTTTGCTAGTTTTAGGGCCATAATACATGTTTAACGAAGTTTTTGTTACTTTATTTACGATAATAATAGTTACGAATGTAACGAAAATGCTTAATTTTGCTTAAATAGCAGAAATATACCGAAGGAGAGGAAGAAGAATTTTAGTTTGATTATGTTACATTTTATAAATGAATATATCCTGTGTTCATGGACCTCAAATAAATTAATGTTTCATTATTTTAAAGACTAGGAAATATATATATTTTTTATTATGAAAGAGTAAGAAACGGGCATGCAGGCCACCAGATGTAAAGTGGTCACTACAGCCCATAGACAACCACGTCCAATCTCAAATAGAACAGAAGTGCTATTTACAGATGGACGCGGATGTGTTCCTACTCGTGAGGACTAAGATGGTCGCCTCCAATATTGTGTATTCGGCAACCACACCTTCTCAACCGAAACACAATACATGAAGAATATGTTGTTTTACGGCGGATTATGAGGGTGGCGGTGGTACCACCCGGGGCGAGCTCTAACGGTTCTGCCACCTTTAAATTTATATTAATATTCAAATTTATTTAGAACTTTATGCATGACGCGGTAACAAACAGGCAACGAAAAAATCGTAATTATAGTATGTTATGATTTTAACCAAATATAATCGTTTATACATTTTGTTATGTAAAGTATAATCACGATAATTATTTTTAATTGCTTATATTTTGGGTATGGCATGCTTGGCGAGTTTGGTGAGGCTAAACTCAATTTAGGCGTGACCACGTGTAATTACCTTGATTTCCCGTTGCATATTAAAAATAAGATCATCGTATTGACCTTTAAGAATAATTACTATTAGGAAAACATTTTCAAAAAAGTATTCAAAGAACAAACAGAGCTTACTAAGTTTTATAGATATGGATTTATTATTTCTTCCCACGTACACTGGTAGCGGCGAGGTACTCAATTTGGACAAATAGTGCGATTCCCGACGACCGCCCAGCGACATTAGCGGGTGTGTGCGTGTGTGATACGAGGGCCGGCACGCTACGATTGGCGATAACGAACTTTACTCTACTCTCCATATTACTATACTACCAGTACTTACGATTAACAATATTTTGAACAGTTGCATGTCTCCTGGCCACGGCTGAACTGGAGTGGCGGGGGGGGGGGGGGGGGGTGGGGGGGGGGAGGGGGGGAAAAAAAAACACACACCCGGCCCTATAGGTTTTTTATTTAATATCCCC
>DWON01004140.1:0-16753 GCA_018251015.1 Phocides pigmalion okeechobee | reverse complement strand
AGCTTAACGTACTGTTCATATTCGTAAAAATACTTAGTACTTCATAAAGCCAGAATTTCCGTCACACCCGAGTTCGAAGTGAGTTATAAAATCGATTTTACTGCTCTCAGTCCATAAACTTCAGAGTGTGATGAATTTTATATTGATAGGTTGGCTCTTGGACCGCAGAATCGAAGGGTCGGGCATGTAGGAAGGTTATCGAAAGCCTAATTGGGCAAGGTTTCCACGAAATCAACTTCGTACTTTTTAAATTCTGCTCATTCGTATAACTACCACACGAAATTATAATGATATCTTCCCGATCTCGTTATGTCCCTGTCTTGCCTATATTTTTTCATTTAAAGGATATCAGTTAAGAGGCCAATTTCTGCAATATAATGACATAATTTGCATAGACAGTGTTTTTATTGTTGGAAAAAGACCTACGATATATGTGATATATCGTAAGGCAGAATTTTAATGCCCACTAATATGTTTCAAAAATATGTATATTATTGAGTATATATATTTCAATAATATATTTTAAAATTATATATGGACTTTTAAATTACACAAAGATGTGTTTGTTATGACGATGTTGTAAAAAATTAATGAACTTTGAACATCATTTTAAAATAAATGATTTAGGAGAGTTACATTAGATTGTTTAATAAATATATATTATGATTAGTGTTGTAGTGTCAATTTTACTCATAAAGATACGTACAATTGTTAATAATAATTAGAATGAATACACTCATAAAATTTACAAAATCGCCATTCAAGTATCCATTACCTTGAATTATGTTAACGACATTCCAGCGCCACAGAGTTATGATGGTTAGGCATTTCTAAGAAATATTTTGTAGTAGTCCACTTTTCTACATAAGTTTCCATAAGTATTTTGAAGTGACATTTTTAATATTTCCTGAAAAAATGTATTTAGACACCAAACTAGTTTCTGATGCGCGATAAAGGAGAATAGGAAAAGATTTAATAAAACTATAAACATAGAGTAAGAGGAAACAATACATACTTTTTTTGTCGCTTTTTATAACCTAAATTATAACTTTAATGTTATATATCATTGTAACTTAATATTAGAAATTAATTTTTATTTGTATTCCATTTATTATATGACTATATTATATAATTATATGTCTATCTATGCTTAGCGTGGTAGACTACCGTCTAACTCATCCTTAGAGTAGACCGGTGCCCAGTAGGCCAGTAACATGAACCTATTACTGGTCTACTGGGCACTGGACGATGATCAAAGTTGGATCACAAAGTCCACACTACATTTCTTATTCTATGAGCAAAAATTGCTGTTTGAGTTACTTTTATTGAGAATCATTTCCCGCCAGATAGATGGAAGCATTTGCCATCAAGAAGAGAGGTACTACCGCCGTCCTCATAATCTGCTGAAATGCGATTGTTGAGTACATTTGTACGTCAGACGAACATCATTGTCCTTTGGATAATAACGCATCTACGAACTCCCCCAGATAGGACTTCAATCCTTTTTTAGTTTAGATGTGGGTGTCCATTCGCTGCAGTAAGAACTTAATATTCAAATGGGCTTCTGGTTCATTAGCTACTCTAATAATATAAAAATACATATATGATATGAATCTACATCCATATTTATCTATATATAAACGACGCCATCAAAAGATGTTGCAGAAAATAGCAAAACCTGTGTCCCTTCTAATGTATGTTTTCTTACTGTACTTGAGTAACTGTAAAAGCGGGCTGGGTCTGTCTGATAGCGTCAATAACCTGACACATCCTGGTTGGTCTTCCTAAACAGGTTCTAAACTATTTGCGGTAGCGGACTTGCAGCTAAATGTAACCTTACACTGCACTGATTCCGCTACATAACATAAATTATACATTTTATAACAAATTTAAAGTATTTTACATTTTAAATTAATTACGCCTATAATACAATGGTTTTAATGTAGACCTAAGTCCGTAGCTAAATGTATATTGTATTTAGTGGGGAAAATATATTTTACATTACATTCTACCCTTTACTGTTTTTACATTGTACCCTTGACATTCATGAAGTGCATATAAATACCTTAGAATCGAATAAAATATTTGAATTTGCATTTGAATTTAAGCTTAATTAATAAATCATAGCGTTTCTAGAACTTAATCTTATAATCGTGATATAGCATAAAATTTTATTTACAAATATCGAGTCTGTATAAATAAGAATAATACATGGTAAATATGCAAACCCCCAAAGTTATTATCAAAATGAAGGGATTAATGTCAGCAAAAACAATGAGATGTCGAACAGAAACTTAGGTATCTATTTGCTTCAGTGAATTTGCTTAACGAGATATGTTGATATTACCCTACAGATACCAATATAATTACTACTCCAGTTTGACTGAGTCGACTTGTTACGGATTTTTTTATTATAATATTTTTATCATATTATATAAATACAACTTTCTCTTATATTTAGATATGAACAGTTAACGATTTCATAAATGTTAAAAATGAAAAGTCTCATAAAGTTAGAACTGTTATTAAAAATATAATTGCTCGTCGACACAATACTACGAAGTAATAGGTAAAAGTGGGAATGTAGTTTCTAAATATTCAACACGGTACAAAGAAAAGCCTTTGAAACGCGTAGCTTTATCAAAACGCTTTTGTGAAACAAAAAAAAAACTCGATTGAAAATAACCGTGTTTCCGTATGGACAAGGCGAATATTGCATTTTCGCTCGGATGATGTGTCGACTGCATTTTAAATAACTTAGCGAGTTTCGGGATGCATTGATTTGAGATATTTTTGAATTTTATCTCCTCTCGAAAGTTTAAATATTGATTTCACGATTTCGTTCTGTTCTCTCGATTTGTTTAAAATTTAATGCATTAAGTTATACTTGGTATAAAGCTTTTTTGACAATCTCTAGTGAGTAAACTTGTTTGAAATATCATTTCGTTCTATATTCTTATATGAAATATTAAATCGAGTTAAGCTCGATGTTATTAAAAACGATATTATTGGTTTGTGATAAGGAAATCCAATAAAACATTTTTTCGCGCTCCTACATCATAACACAAAATTGATACTTTAGGTTAATTAATTATCATATTCAGCTTAAGTTATTTTACATCTTGCAACTTCTTTATTAGGCCCTGAGCATAATCATCACCTACAATTAGCGTTTTGTGGGTCCTCAATTTGATTTTCAACGACGACGTTTTTTTTTCTCATATATTATGACAACATAGATGTTTTTATGTAATTTAACGATGTATTTTTGCAATTTTATTTGCTGTTAATCCTACACGCGTGACTGCTTTACTTGAGTACTCCATATTCGCGCATCGCCGTGCCAGAATTTAATCCGTTCCAAACGGAGCGATATTGACTTGCATACATAATGTTCAAAAGGCAATCAATCGTTTTTTTATGAGATTGAAAAAGAAAAAGAGCATGCAGTCCAACTGATAACACTGAGTAAAAACAACTGTAATGAACTCCGTAACAAGAGTTCCGTGTGAAGTAGTTCATAGATTCGATGCTATTCTTAAGAATTAAGATGATTGTCTCATGTTAAATAAAAATTGGCAACTACACATTTAAAAAGAAACTCAGGAATTATTTCACGCTATAAATGGATGTGGCGAGTGGTATAGATATATCAGGTAGAATCTTTTATACTATACCACTTTACGAACAATGGCTTAATAATATTCAAGCGGTCATTTCACATACATGTAATTTTTCGCCGACATATCCGGGTACTTGCAAGTACTATCCTACACGCGTGGCTGGCCTTTCCGAGTACCTACTACACATTCGCGCATCGCCGTGTCAGAATTTAATCTGTCCCAAACGGTGCGATATTGGCTTGCATACAAAAAGTTCAAAAGGACACTACTATTTTTAATTGAACATCGACAAATGAATAAAAGAAAAATAAAAACCACCAAATATAGCTATATAAATGTGCTTATGTACTTATCTATGTCATTATTCAAAAATGCGTCAGTAATACGTGTAACTGGCCTATATGCAACTCACACTTAACTGCTCTTCCCAAAAACTATACTCGCGCACGGCAAGTTCCGCAAGGCTAGAATTCAATCTACGCGGGCGCTGTGATATTGGCTTGCATACAAATGTGCAAAAGGCCATCAATTTATTTTAACAGAATATTAATTAAATTTATATTGAAAGTAGTTTCAGTGACTCTTGTCACTTACCATTTTTTTTAATTTTACTCGCCTAATTACGGTTCGGTAGTTGGCAGAACATGAAAAATTCACGCAGCTATTCAAAATAATTCTTTAATTATTTAATATATTATACGCCACTTCGTTAAAATTAGAAAATATTATTAGACCTACATATCGCTCAAACATCTCAGACCCAAAATAACTCATAACAGCGTCTCAATGTTTTGGAATATATAATCCTAACCGTCACTTGATAAAGTTACATATATTTATGTTTTGGTAACGTTCCTAAGAACTCAGTGACGTATTTAAACCAGTTATCAATCTGGTGCGTGTTACTGACTGCACATCCCTTTTCGCATCACTGTTTCAAAATCCAATCCAATTTACACCAAAATATTTAGTATGCTATGCTGCTTTGACTATACAAAAGCTAAAGGTTACTAAATAATAGTTACAAAAAACTGAAAACTCGTGTTTTTTAGTTTTTTTTTTAACTAGTATTTATTTTTCATTTTTTCCATATTATTGCATTATCATCTGGAAATTGGTGAAAATTATGCTCAAAGATTCCATTACATACATTCATACAACCCAAGCTAATAAAAGCGTGTTAAAAAGGACAATAATTTATTTTTTTGAATAAAAGTCAAAATTAACTTCTGTTATAATAAACGATTTGTATGGATATGTATAAAAATGAAAAGTTAAATAGATACGTAGCGATGGGAGTATACTAGTATTTAGTAAGCTTATAGACATAGGATTGAAACTTAAAAGTGATTTCTTTTAGTTTTCTTAATTGCACCAGATTTTTTCTCGATTGTATATTGAAATATAGAAGAAATCTTCGTCATTTGATTATAAGTCACCACTGCCACCTCTGTTATGAATTATAGTTGCTGTATTATGTAGTATTATATATATCCAAATGCTATGGATTTTGTCTAAAAGGCTGCCTTAAGGAGCCGTATCTTTGTATGTTATTAAGATGATTAGACTAGAACTTCAATCATATTGGGGCATCAAATATCACTCACCATCAGGTTGATAGTATCCTTGCTTTTCATTGTGATATAAAAAGGCAATTTTCCATAAAAATACCTCTGAACCCGGCGAAGAATTTTCGCCAGTTGTCAATCTGATGCGCGTGACTGACTGCACTCCCCGCAAGCGTCAAGTTCCCGCATCGCCGTGTCAGGATCCAATTTGTTCCAAACCGTGCGATATTGACTACGTTACGAAATATATTGGAGTAAATATACTTGAAACTTATGTTAACGAATTTTACAATACTTCGATAATAGGTTCCGACTACGGTTTCAGAAATAAGCATAATAAGTGACAATAAAGCAACCATAGTAGACATATTGAATATGCTACATACAGGTGACGCACTTGAATTAAAAGTATCATTTTATGTTTTCCTTTTTTAATAAATACTTTTCGTTATAATTGTATATTTTTGATCACCAGATTACTGAATACAGAATACGGAATTCTGTTTTTGGTAAGTGACATGCAATAATAATTATTATTATTAACCAAGGGCGATTCTAAGTCTTTGTAATATAATAATTGTTTAGTTAATTCTAGGGTGACCACGTCTACTTAGTATAACGTAAAAGAGAAACAAATTTGCGTGTAGGACATTTTAATTGGTTGTGAGAGATTGACATCCATTTTCAACCACATCTGTCTGTCTTTGTGAGATTGAAAATAGATGAGTTGTTAAATCTAAAACCTAAAATAAGTCGAACCCACTGCTTTCCAGCCGAAACAAAAAAAATACCTTACGGTAGTTTATAAGGGTGGAGGTGATACATTCCCAGACAAAATGTATAGCACCGTACATACGCCTCGACCTCTTGGACAGATTATTCTTTTCGATATAGAGTAATTGAAAATCAGTGTTTTAAAATATTTACCACCTTTTTATTTATAGACGAATAAAATAATGAATTAATATTACATAAATATTAAATTAGAGTAGAATATATAACATTAAATGAGATAAAGTTAAAAATAAGACATCTAAATCTTAGTTATATAAATAAGATACTTTATTTAATCTAATTTTATTACGAAGACCCGACAATCATTTAAAACAATACCTGGTCGCTTACGAGACTAGGACAAATCCGAAAAGGTCTAGAGTGATAGCCACGCTAGGTGCAACCTGTATGTTGACTCGCCGGGGTTTGATTGACAATTTTATTGGAAACGAGAGCCCGCTCCGGGCTTTACTCCCCAGCGCCGGCCGGCCGAACTGCTTTATAAAGCTGCATACAATTTTACGCGTCAGTACCCTTTACTCAAAGCTGATATTGAGTTCACTCTTTGTTTTCGTAAATGTAACGCCTGGAAGTAAACGGCAGGCAAGCCATATAGAACTACTCGTTATTAACTGTGACTTTGTTTACATTTTGCTATAAACTAATTGGTTTAGTAAAAAATTGATTTCAACATCCACAGGTTTATATATTGGTACTAAATCGACTAATCAGTCGAACATTAGTAAAGCAAATCTGCCTTACTAATGTTTGTTTTATAAAGAAAAACTTTTATGTGTGTTTTCTGGTTAGTTATTGCAGTACCGCAATAATTTAGTATTATGTATACATATAGAGGAGGATATGACTTTACCTGTTTTAAGCTCTTAATGGATTTTCCGGATGAGACGAACTACGTCCACCCATGTTTGTAAACAAACACTTAGCGCTCTAGCAACAAACGCTTTCGGTCGTGTTTCTAGATGCATTAGTTCGTGATTACATACCCGCCTCGCCGACGCTGTTTAGACCGGAAAATTCAACAATTTCACCAACTAAATACTATATTTTAAACCTCAGTTAAGCTTGAATTTACTTACACATAACCAAAACGTTGATCAACAATTGATTTAATTTCGTCTTAAGTAAATTCTGATCTTTCTGTTTCTGAATATATAAAGGAATTTATTTTTTATTAATGTTACGAAGTTTATTATTTTAGAAGAAATTTAATTACTGGTTTTCTTTAATTACAAATTCTTTCAATTTTCATACTTAGCGATTAATGACATCTGCCAGGCGTCTTATTTTAATTGATTAAAATTAAGATGTCCTTAGTAAACGAAAAAGTATTATTATTCCTTAACACTACAAGAACCTGTTACCACCACGTATAGCCACACAAAAGCCGTAATGAATAAAAGGAATAAAAGTGGGTGGTATACTCGTATAATAGTGGCCAGTAACAAGGCACAGTCCACACAATGAATAAGAAAAGGATGTAAATGGGCCACCGCTTACGGCGTCCAAACAGTAAAAATGAGCTAGATTAATTCACTGTCGTCAGTAGAGGAAACACCAAAAACCACTTGGTGCTGAATCCGACAGAACGATGTAAATGCAGACGATTTTAATTGAAAGAAAATAAAATGAGAATACCGGAAGTAGTGAAGGAATTTTTATTTTAAATGAAATATCAAGGTTTAAAATGGCTTATTTTTTTACCATGTGCCGTAGGGTGAGGTTTTGTAAGATGGCAGAACCTGTACAGTTTGACCGGGGAGGGACCACCGCCACACATATTTCTAACGTCATGCATGTCTTACGTTTCTTTTGTTTTTATGAATAATATTTGGTTATGTAACAGATATCTTTTTATTGCATACACACGTTGGATTTAGTTTCTACAAATTGAAAAAATCTCAGATAATTCTATTTACATGAGACAGCATTAGTCTCCTGTAAATCTATTGTTCCTTTTAAATATTACGGTGCATTCGTAAAACTAAAGAAAGATATCTTACAAATTTAATAACCATATCAATTTGTTTTGAACACAATTACGCATGCTATAACTAAATAAAGGAACTGAACAACTTAGTAATTTATAAATTATATGTGGCATCAAAAACTTCCATTTGAGATTTGCTAGTCAACACTGGCGAATGCAGTGTTATGTCAGTGAGAACTGGCAGTTTAATTATATTTAATGAAACCGAGGACTAAACCTTAAAAAATATGGTCGCCACTGTATTTCCAGCAGATGTTAAACATAAAAGTTAAGGGTTTGAAGTTATTGAAAGATTATATAAAAGAAGAAAAGATTTTAGTAAATATGGTAAACGCAAATGAAGTATAGACATTCTGTTAATACCATATTTTACTTATTAATATATGTTAAATATAAGACGAATAAATGAAGAGTACATTATTTATAACGATATGCCATTTCCGTCCCGTCATACGAAACAGTATTACGTCCAAAGGATGCCAATGTACGTTAGACGTAAAAAATGCATCCACAGAAATTGCACAAATTTCAAGTCAGGTTAGTTTTCGCGTCAACACACTGGTGGCACTTTACAGGAGTTCAGCACGTCTCAATATTATCCGCAAGAAGTGAGCGACGGGATGTCGTCTTCACTTCGCTTTTACCTCTACTGAACTTTATTGTTTCCCTCCCACACTACGCCTTTGGAAACTTGAGAATTGAATGTATTTTGCAGCTAAAGCTTCCGTTTTAAGCCTCATTAATTATCATATTATTACATGACACAGATAGTTTGAATCAAGAAGTGAATCATTGTAGTTTTTTTGTAATTATACTTTAATATTTATAAATTAAGTCTTTGATTTCATTGAGAAGGTTTTTCCATTTTAATAATAAAGTCTTTAGTCATTAGGATAATAGTTACTTGTTATCTAGGTACATGTAGTAGTTTAGAAATGTAATTATTCTTTATTTTTTGTGCCCTAATGTACATGTATTTATTTAAATCGATACCACAAGTCTCGATAGGTAATGGATATAAACAGTATGATTAAAAGGAAAAATCTGTACTAATAGTACAAAAATGACGACTTTTCTTGTTTTTTCGTTGGCATTTTTCTCTGGGATAAAAAGTTTAAATTTAATACGTAAATTAATAATTAAGGTTTGAGATTATGCTTGACTACGACACTTAAGACCAGTACAAGTGTTTAAATTCGAGTGAATCCGAGGGGCGTAACTACTAAGTAATATGGGTTACTCAAATAAAACCAGCACAAAGATACAAACTTAATGTCACGTTTCACGGTATGGAAGGAATGTGATGTTGCATGCACCAAGGCAATTGGAAGTGGCGAATTAGATCGTGTAAAGCGGTAAAGAGACTAGACAAGATACTAATACGCCATGTGGGTTCTCATTAAACAGCTGACTTAATAGGATATTCAATCGAATTATATTGCAGTTAGTGGTTAAAAAATGCTTTACTAAACTCTATGACCATTAAATTTTTGGTTTACCATGTTATCTATTTAATCAATCGCGTATCAAAGTAATTCCCGTATTAGATTCATGATATTATCGTCATTATATTTTGTCATCATCCTGTATTAGATTTATGTAACATTAGTAATATTAGTACGTTTGTATACTTGTATTTATGTGTCTAAATCAGTTACAAAAGGAAATGTATTTGTTTGACAAGTGTTAAAAATAAATTTAAGTAATTACCAATAAGTTCATCAACTTGCGGCCGAAGTGTCCTTCCTTTAATATTAAAGCAAGGGTATATCTACGCTTCTATAACCATTTTTAGAAAAGATCTGAAATATTTATTCTTCGATTTTGAAACGCAAATTATCAATACAATTGATAGTTAATTGTAAACTAGTCCATTTTTTACACCTTAAAGCAATAAAAGGTTTTTTTATAGCAGTAACATACAAAATTGTAGATTAATTTAAAGTTAGATCCCCAGTGAATACTTCGGACTACACGAGTAGATAATGTAAGCAATCAGGATTTGTGATTTTTACTTTGTTGAGAGTAGTTATTGCTTAACATTGTTATAACTATAGTAGTTTAGTTTACGTACAGAATTTAAATAAATCAAAGGGGCGTGCCATGGAACCAAACCACAATCCCTTATGCAATATTTCAAGACCTTCAACTAGCCTATTACAGCATAGTGTAGAAAATGTATGCAAAGAATTCTATCTACATACTGATTTTATATCTTTGCTACTGCGTACTTTTAAAAAAAATGTAGCTTCTCGTCAAACAATATAAGAATTTTGACAACGTATTCCGGGAGATACTAACGACTCCAACTCGGACGAGGGTTCCGTATCACAACCACTTCGCATACACAGGAAGCCTTTTTGTAGGTCATCAACCTGAGCACACTGCATACAAGTGTGAGGACTAGATTTTACGTATGACTACATTTTACTCGAGAAACATGTGGTATAAAAATTGCGACTAGGGTATATAAATGTGATATTTTGCCGTACCTATATAAGACATTTGATATAAAAAAAGATTTGCGCCGATAGTGCTCTGAAATCGAAGAAAAAATATAATGGTACCCAAAAAATTACAGCGATTTTTTGTAGTACCAATGACGGTAAATTTGATTACAATAAAAATCATTTTGGTTCCAAAAAATGGGCGTTCAACATATAATAATATTTTATTTGAATTTGCTACAACGTATGTACATATGTATATTAATCGTTCCATCTTATGGAAAAAGGATTGATAATAATAAGATTGTAAGATTTAGCTTTCATATTATTTATACTTTTTTCTGAAACTCGTTTTTTTATGGAAACGGTAGAACTAAATACTGACTTAAAAATCAACATATATTTTAATCATAATCATCACAAAATCTATTTTTTTAAACTTTCATAATCATACTCCATCAGACCTAACATAATTTTGAACATAGATATGTCAACTCGTTTTTTATTGGAGCACTAAAAATCCACCTTGAGCGATCCCAAAGTTTTAAACGCCATAAACCTCGTCTTGTTGTTTGACAAACACTAACAGGTATCAAAAATCTCGTTACACCAAAGTAATTCATCTAGTTAATCCGGGTTAAGGGCCCTTCAAACGAGTTTGATGCCCACTGTCTCCACGATCGCTATATCCTGCTGTATCGTACGACCCATCTGCTAACAACATTTGCAATATTAATTATGCCAGTTCGCCCGGCGTCATGCCACTAGAGTAAATAAACGTACAGTAGTTTCCTTTGAGCTGAATTTAAATGCCTACTTTCGGATGGGGAACGACATAAAAGTAGAATCGAGCCTATTTTATATTTATGTTAAGCTATTATTAAATATGACTTTATATCGTTTATACCTACTTTAAAATATTTTATCATATAAAAAGAAAACATTTATATATTTTATTTCATAGTATAATGAAAAGTATTGAACGCGCATAAAATGTTATTATTAGTTTCAAGGGTAACAAACACTTAATGTTGATGATCAACATTGAACGCAAAATGAGTATAAATTTTTACATATAAGGGTATAATTTATCTTAACTCGATTTTACACAGTTTTATCACATAGTCTACTATATGAACATATATGTATATGTACCATATGTATATATATGTCACCAAAAAGCATTTGTAACTAACTTCATACGTCCCACTTGAAGTTGATCACACATGCATTGCTATTTGCTTCATTTTTAAATTAGCCGATAACTACACCTCTCCACCTAAACGCAAAAATTGCATCTTGCTAGAAATGGGTAAAGCGACGATATCTCCCTGGTGGAGCTGTACAAATTACATAATTTGTTACCACGTTGCAATACAACTATAACCGTTTAAGTAAAAACATATCAAAATTTTGCAAGATATGCAAACACGAATCTCGGAATAGTAGTGTTGTAGTTTTTGATATAAATAAGAATAGAGTAACCACGGAACAAAAAAATGGATTCGGGAGTGACAATTCTAGTTAAGAAAAACACATAATAGCAGTACGAGTATATTGACATTTGAATGAAGCTTGGTCTCTGCGAATATTTGCTCACGAAGTCATGTCCGGGTTAATAACAGACAATTCGGGATGGAAGCGGATTAAACAATATACGGTAACATTCGAATCGGGAATGTTCCCACCGCTGACGGGTACTAAAAATCATACTTTACTTCCTTTACGAGCTTGAAAACTTTAACCATTTATACCAATTTATTTTGATCATCAAAACGTGAATGTGTACATTTATAATTTTTAAAAGCCTTGTTCCAGATTTTGTCGTTTTCATGATTTCCTATTGTGAATCATTTCATTTCCACATTGCTTAGTATTAAACTTATTTTCATTATTTCATTTTTATATTAGTAAACATCGAAAAAACATACTATCTAGTTTTGTTTTGTTGATAACTTTATGTTCATTATTCATTAAAAGGTGACACTTTTCGTCACGTCATGTCATATTTTGAGAACACCTTCTTTTTTCTTACACCAGAAAAAATACTTTGTTAAAGTTAAAAACAATCCAAAACAATAATGTGACGTCAGCAACAGTATTTTTGTAACCAATATCATTATTATCATTTGAGTGTCAAACAAAAATAAGAATGGGTCTGAATTTGAAAAGATAAAAATTCGGCCGAGTTAATGTTACTAAAGCAAGCAGTAAATGATGTCTACTTTGTGTGGACACATTAATCAATGGAGGATGATTAATGAAAGGGAGCGTACGATCCCGATCGCTTGATGGATTAGCCTCCATATGGTGCTGCATAATTTTCTAAGTGCCGCCACCTGTGTCCTGTTCCAAGCTCGTTGAAAACATTCACACACGCCAAATAGATTAACACTGTTTTGTTTTTTCATTTCATTAGCCCTAGAAACTTAGTTCTTAAAAAAATAAAAAACGGTTCTTCTGTGCTAATTATTCATGTACTTAGTACCGCGATTCCATAGAAATTTAACTACGCAACCCGTTTTCAATGAGTAATTCTGTAACATAATATTCATAAGGTAATGTATAGGAAAAGGCCGTAGCAACGTAGGGGTAACTGCCCCGAAATAAGATAATGATAGATAATGGCTGATATTATAACCTCTTTATGCCTTATGTATACCGTATAGCGCTGCTGTGTTTTGGTTCGTGGTAAGGTAAATTTAGATTTTCGAGGCGTTCTTTCCTAGTTCTAATGACTACAAGCAAGAAATGCATAGTTGGCTAAGATAGGAATCGAAATATTCTATACAGTTGGTTAAAGATTCAACAACAGGTGGACTTTCATTATATTGTTAAAAAAGGCATAATAATTATTCGTGCCACATTGATTTCACATTCATGTCCCATTAATATTAATTTTTAATTTAATTCTAAAAGTTTTTTTTAATATAAGAATTCAACAGGCGGATACCAGGTAAAGTGCGGTTGTTTAATAATGCAGTTTGTTTTAAATAATCCCACTTTGTATTCTCAACCCGAAGATATTTTTTATGTTTAACCAAAAGATTTTTATTTAACCCAAAGCAAATGATAATAATGACATGAGTAATTTTTCGCAATATGAATATTAAAGTAAGTACACACTAAATTCTTTATATAGCAGAAAACTTTTCAATTAATCTGAGGAAAGCAGGTAATTATGGAAGTAATAGTTCATTGGATAGTAAATTAGCAATTAATTGTAATCACCTTTTTCTCGCTAATTCTAATTAAATACAATTAAAATACTATTTTGTTCAAAGTGTACTACACATTTACCTGTAACCGAATCATTAATTCTATATGTCTTATTCTTATCTACATTTTTAACAAGAATTAAAATACATGTTTTTTTTATAAATAAGTAATATGGATTAAGTAATTGTCGACATTATATTATTTATTATACGTGATGACTTGTCTCCTTAGTGACAAAACAATCTGATTGAGAATCTAATTGCTTTTGTAACATCGATGGAAAAAATATTAAAGGAATATCTATAATTTTATATTTTCCCTTTAAGGGTTTTCTTTAGAAATCTGTTAACAAGAAATATGGAGGAGGTTGTTACCTAACCAAGTATTCGATTGCCTCCGGCGGTTACAGAGGAGATTGGCAGCCGCCAAATCCGACCAAATCCTACCTAGCGAGACCTTTCGCCGTGAAAAAATAAGCAGAATCGTATCAAAACACAGCCATTATAGTCACACAAATATAGGTTACACACGTTAGGTTTTTGCGGTAAACCCCAACTCAATACGACGTGGGTGAAGCCTTTGATTATGTATGTTGTTTGTTTAAAAAAATGGGATGGATACTTCGGTATGAAATATAAATTTTCATACCTACTTTTGAAGTATACTATAATACAATGCTTTTAATTTTTTATCCTTAAATTGATACTATTAGCAAAATGTTACTGCTTGTAATTCATCTGTATATGCATTAAAAATCCACAAAATCTGTTCAGATCTATAAGATTTTAATTATAAAAAGATAAGAACATACAGATCACAATTTAAAAAAAACTCGGTTTCGTTCTTTTACGATTAAAAAAAGACTACAAAGTATAAAAATGTAATTGACTTCGGAACATTTTACTATAAAGTGAAAAATATTTTAATCTGTTATTGGTTCAATAAAAGTTTTTGTTTATTTACATATCAAACAAAAAGCGAATAAAAGTAAATGTTTTATTTGTGATATTGTTTATGTAAATTTTGTATAGTTCTGTAAGCTATTAATTAGAATCTATGTATTTTTAGATACGTATTTTTGTAGTGATTTTTACTTCGTACATTTTGACACGAAGCACGAAATATTTTATCGGATTATCTTAAGAGAGGCATCCCTATGTATACTTTTTACAAGGGAAAGAATCCTTTACTGATCACTGCAAGGGTTTCACTTCATCCCGATATTTTGATATACTTACCTGTGAAGGCGACCCTTTTCATTGACATAAAATGAATAGTATACAGTTGTATTATACTAGATTATGTGTCTGTTCCACTTGTTATTTTCACAAAATTGTCGTACATATTTACTCTCTTACTTAGACATGTTCTTGGCAAGTAAGTAACACCTATATCGCATATTAAGTCTTGAATATTTATTTCTCCTGAAGCTGCTATCAGTTTTCTCATTGTTCATAGGGATGGTCTACAGCGTGCTTCACCATATTGCTCCACTTTATCGTTTTATTAGGTGATTATAAATAGTAATAATTGGAACATACTACTTTACAACTTTCACAGCGATTGGACTTATACAATACGACCGGAGAGGTACTACCGCCACACCTATTTTTACCGCTAAACTTACTTTTGGTCGAAAGGTGTAGTTGACGACTCACTTACAAACACACCTCTAGCCTCACTTTAGTCCTTAGGAGTAGCAACACATGTTTGATCAACTTTATGTGAAGCGCTTGTTTCTTATGGAAAGAGTTACAGATGTTGCGAACATGGGCGGCAGTAAACTCTTACCTCCAAGTAGAATGTACGTTCGTTTTCTACTTCTATTCTATAAAGTAAACCTGTAAGCTTAACCCAACATATCATTTTTAACAACTGACGTAACTAGGCATATATGATCATTTTGATTTTTTTTCATGATTCGTAAATTAAGTATGCTCCAAATATCTAAATAGACATAAACCTTATACCACAGGCGCATTAATAACTTTAATTCTTTAGTAACCATTACAAAGCCTTAAAGATTGTTTTCTGTTTGTTTAAATGCGTTAATTTCTGAAAGTACCAAACTGATTTGAACTTTTTAATGATAGGCCATTAATTGAGGAAGATTTACGCTCTGTAGCATGAAATTACTAGTATTAAGTTATATGTAATTAGTATTAAGTTCGTATCTAATGACAGTTTTGTTCATAATACAGTTCGATACGATCAGTTGCGTATTTAAGTGTTTAATTAATTTCATGTTGGTTCGGTTTCACTAACAACCACCTCGCATACAAAGGATTATTTCAATCGCGGATTATTCCTTTATGATTACATTTCATGACAGGAAATGATGACGCTGCTATTAATTTAACATCATTATCCATTGTTATTGCAAAGCCTTTTAGGCACAAAACAGTTTGTAAAAGCGTAATTTTGTTATTATTTGCTTCTTGGTTTATGAATTTGTTTGTACCCTAATGCGAAAGTTCGTTGTTGGATGTAGCGTTATAATTATTTTTATGAAAATGTAAAGTTGCCCCCTGTGTTAAAGTGGTCTCTGCCGCCGTTAGATATTTATAACGAATTTTATACAGAATAGGAATTACGTTAAGTTGACACTGATACGTTGTTATTTCTAAATACTGATGTTTTCTTATGCATAGATGAGCTAACAATTATCCCTTTTTACCAAAATGTTTAAAAACAGGTTCTAAAGTGTTTTGTCTTGGTTGTTGTTGTTTCTTCGAGTACAATTGGAAGAAACAAACACAATCCCTAATACTTATTTAAGAGTACAAATATTTTTTTTTATGTGAGTAGAGTAGCAAACGAGCATGCAAACCACCTGATGTTAAGTAGTCACAGCTCATAAACATCCACGTACAACCAAAAACCCGACCGAAATCCCATCTGAGCTCGGATGTAGTTACATTGCTACTCTTGACGACTAAAATGGTCGCCTCTCTTCAAAGTGTAGCCGGCAACCGCACCTCTGCAACTGAAGCACAAGTAATGCTTTACAGCGGATTATGAGAGCGGCGGTGGTACTTTCCCGGTCGAACTATAGTTCTCCCACCTTTAAATTAATCCATCCATCGTTTCTTAAATCTACTGCTAGACAGACCC
>DWON01004139.1:0-16753 GCA_018251015.1 Phocides pigmalion okeechobee | reverse complement strand
CAAGAGTAGGAACGCATCCGCGTCCATCCTTAAATAGAACTTCTGTTCCATTTGAGATTGGACGTGGTTGTCCATGGCCTGCAGTGACCACTTAACACCAAGTGGCCTGCATGCCCGTTTTTTACTCTTTCGCAATAAAAAAATTGCACATATATATATTAATACATGCAACAATAATGTTAAGTTAGCAATAATGTTTTATTAAATTCGACTTATGGAAATTACTTTGCTTTAATTAACATTTTTATAAATCTAATGCGTTTTTCTTTCCACTTTATTTAATTTTCTAAAATAATATTTGTGTAATTTCATTTTGTACTAGGATTAAGTGTATGCTAAGAAAAATGTAATTGAACTAAGAATATCAGTCGACTTATGAATAAATTTGTTTAACTTGATTTTTTTTTATTTAATTTTGTCAACTAAAGTCTGTCAATGGATAAAGTTGAGTGGTAGCCAATGTTTTTACCATTAAAAGCATTTTTTACCAGTCAATCTTCAGCATTAAGAAAATTCTTTAACTAATAATAAAATAATTCGTTTTTTTTTATTTTTATAATTGAGCCTATTGCAAAGGCAGACGGTTCACGGATGATAAACCATCACTGTCGCCTGGACATTTGCAACATCAGAGGAGTCGCCAGCGTCGATGGCTTTTCAGGAGTGCTCTCTTTATACCTCTTACAAAAAGGTCTATGTCATAGCGTTCAGGGAATAATTCAGGAATAAGGCCATTTTACATCTTGCATGTGCGTGGAAGAAATGAACGCTCAAAACAAACTGTTATTCTTATCGACTCGTTATTTTACTCCATAAACAATACAACGCAGGCTTGCGCTTTAAACGACTAGAAAATCTCGAACTGGTATTAACGTGTACTTTCGTTTTCAGATCTTAATCCAGTGTTTGCGCAGTCTCAACGTGGTAATCCGGTGATAATGATAGGCCAGTACCGATTCAACAGAGTTAACAAATACGGCAGCAGGACTAGATGGGTTTGTGTCAAGGCTAAGGCTGGATGTAGAGCCTCTCTTCATACCATGGATAATGCTATCGTCCGTGTCTGGGGATTCCACGACCCAATGGCACACACCAGCGCGAACCGCTTCTGAACTTTGCAAGATAAACAAAATACAAAGGACTTCTCAAACAAGTATTATGAGCAATTCCATTTTTTATGACCCACGTTACTGTGCGTGTAAAACTAAATATTTATAGGCAGGACTTTTATAGTTTGTATTCAAACAAAACAATTAATGTAATTAATTCTACGAGTTAATAGATTTAGTGTTAATTGGAAAATCTGAATCTCCCGCTAATTAATGAGAAGTAAAGATTTATTATATGTCTAGATATCGCGTCACACAAACCGGTCTGACTTTTGAATTGATGAAAAGATGACGGCGTTTTAATCGTTCGTTGGTTGTCTCAAATGAAGCTGTACAATTTAACACAGGGCCGCTCTTGTATTTTGTACGGTCTTTCTGAGGTCAATTGTTCCATCTAGACATATATAAAATCTTTGTGAAAAGGTGCTGTTTCCAAATATCGCTTCTTCCACCCATGTTATCGATCACACTGAGGCTTCACACGATAAATGATACTTTTAATTAATATGATTCTATTTCATATGACTAGAATAGACAATTTTATAAATTAAACGGGAGGGTAGATTTAAGTGTTAAAATATATTTTAAGCAGATGTACTTGTAGCAAATATCTTTGATAAGTATTAACTTCATTTTTATTGTTTATAGCCCAGTAAATCGATCTAAACAAATATGGCCAAATGAAATTTTTATATGGTTTAAAATTCTTTATTTCTCAAAAAAATATAAATTATAAATAAATAATTTATTAGTTATTAATACTTGTATATTTATTCAAAGTGAAAATTAGGTCTAAAGCAAATTTTTATAGCATCAACATAATTGATTAAAATGCTTTTATCATAATGCATTGGTCAGTTCATCGATATAGTAGGTAAGTGATACCTATCACAAAATCATATTAAGTTTAATAAGAGTATATGTAACACACGGCAGATTTAATGTTAATAGCAGTTTCTACCAGTCTACTTCGTCAAGCAGTAAGAAAAAACGTTTATCTAGTAATAAAATGATTCGTTTTATTTCATTCATTTTATAATCGTTTCGAAGCAAAACGGCTGAACCAAATGTGCGTTTCCGAAGTGTAGAAATGAGAGCGTGTATGCTATGGGAGAGTTATACTTGATACTAAATATACATCAGGACTAATTGTATAAAATGTGGATGTCTGATAAAGGAATGTTACGGAAGTGATGGTATCGGAAGTTGAGTCGGAATCGGAGTTTTTAAATTCGGTTTGTCGGAATCGGAACCGGAACCGAAATCAGAATCGGAGTTTGTAATTTGTTTTTTTGGAATCGGAACTAGAATCAGAATCGAATCGGAGACGGAGGCTGAAAAACGTGTGTTTAAAGAGGATAGCTCTATTCGAATTAAATAATATAACTTATATTATTAAGTTTTTTACAAAGTGGCACCTCTCTTCCGTGAATATATCTTGTTACAATTATATTACCCGAAGTCGCACAAACTTTATTGAAGTACATCCAAATGAAACTCGTTTTTGGCTTCATTGCGAAATTAAGTTACATTTGTCACTGCATTATCATTTGATAATATCCCATTTGATTGTTCCGGAACCGGAAACGAAGTGGAAGGTGTTAAAATAAGCGGAAGTGCCAACTTCTCCTTATCGGAGTCGAACCTCCGTTACATACCTAGTCTGATGGCATTATTTTTTGTGCTGTTGAACTACTGGTATACTCAAGTATTTGAGTTAAGATCAATGGTCTACACGTCGTATGTATGGTCGCTTTACTGGGCTACTATCATAAGACCTAGTGCACACACTAACATAAATATTACTTAGGTTCGGTGGTGGATAAATAGTGCTTTTATTCAGTATTTAATCGTGAGTAATGTTTATCTTGACTAATGTTTTATTATATATCTGCATATACGTGTACTTACGGTTTTTCATTTTGTTTTATTTCACGACATATCTTTAATTTTAATATTGAATCGTAATCGTAAAATTATATTATGAATCAAAATCTTAGTTGAGAAAGTTTTGAATGAAGTCCTTAAAACATTTTATTTTTGTATTTTTGATTAAATGTGAATACAGTTAAATAATACTATTAAAATAACAATTGTTTTAAATATCTGTAAAAAGTTTTAGAAATGATAGTAGCAAAAAAAAAATGGCAGTGTAATGTATGTAATGGCGGTGTAGAGTAAATCTTTAAACGGTTTTAGTTCAGTGACACACACGTCCACGCATTTATATTTACATTGTATATGTGTGTGTGTGTTATATGATGATGTATGCTGCGTTTAAATCCGTCTTGAAGCTGATACTTCGACGGATAATTATGTCGTTAACCAAATTTTACGGAACTAATGAGGCGTTAGTTAGATTTTGTTTTAATATTTCAGTGTCTGTGATCACAACGACGAGAGGAACACAAATGCTGCTCGCAGATGGCTATAGGTTCTCCAAGGACAAGGAAATCGGCTTGAAGACCCGATGGCAGTGTTCGGTTCGCAGTCGAACGAAATGCAGAGCCTTTATCACTACCCTCGAAGGCATTATCATCAAAACCTCCTTCAATCATAACCATGATTGAGATAGTCGTCTCATTAAAATTTGATCTCGGTCAGGAGGCTGTGATTTTGGATTTTGGATTTTGGTAAAAAGAGCAGTGCTGGGATGCTGTGGAGACTCTGGAAAGCGGTGGAAAGGAAGCCGACACGTTCTGGAGGCTAACGAGCTGCTTGTTCTGGACAGCAAATCGTGGAGGGGTGTGAAAGAAAGAGTGGTAATTGAGGATTGAAGTGAGATTGCATTCTCGTGCCAGGTAATCATGGAGACAACAGGGCTAGATGCAGATAAGCTTAGCCACCACGAAGTGGAATTGGCAAAAAATGCGTTGGTATTTATTAAACAATCCGTGCTTTTTGTCATGGACACACATCTAAAACACTCACTCAATTACTGATAATAGAGTTTTTTATCATAATTTTGATAGAGTGGCGGCGGTAGGTCCAAAATTGATTGGTCTTGTCAGTTTCTTGTAAAATATAATTTCGAACAAAACTAAATATTTTGGCGAAACATGACGTGATTAATAGCATGTGAACAATTAGTAACTTTCCTTAAAATGTCCAACAACATCAGGCATATTGACAATTGATTGCATCTAACTTCATCGTGAATATGGGTATATATAAGATATCGGCGTTAGGGGGCCTGGACTTAATTAGCGTAGGGGAAAAAGGAATATTAACGTTTTGCATCCGTCACATGATTGTGTATTATCTAATTAGCTGAGACATTTGTTTAGAATTTTGTTTAGAGTTTTGTTCTACGTAACATTTTGGAAAAAAATCTGGTTATACTTTTTGACTCCCTCGCTCAACGCAACCCATAATAGAGAAACAATATTTTTCTTATGTTGCATCAGAGCTCTTAACTTTCGCTGTACGAAATCACACAGATAATTTTCCATAAACAATATAAGATTTGTATCTTTAAAGCATAAGGAAATGAAGGGATTTGTTTCTAAATGTGGTTTAACACTGAAGCAACTTTAATGCTTTTAATGCGTACGTGACTTTGGGCCCTTTTCAAAGAAGGTATATTTAAATGGGCAAACGATCCGACCCTTTAATGATTTGATAAGATTTATATGTTATTATGTAAAAGCTAATATTTATCTGTAATGTACCAACATCGAAATTTCATCCACTATTTTTAACTAATTTAGGTAATTAATAAACATTTTAGATACAGTTTGCAACACTGGAATATTGTTATTACGGTAATAGATTAGTAATAAGTTGACAATTATAATAAATAATTGTAAATTTAATGATGTTCATTGTCAGTAAATTCCAATATTCAGAGTTTATTTCATTCATAAGTATTGATTACTTACTACTTGGTGATTTATTTGTTACAGAGTTATTTTTTATATTTCTGTTGCGTTTTGTGACGAAGATTTTTATTTGTCGTAATATGTTGAACAAACATATATTATAGTATTATTATATTACATAATATTATGTCATGTTACTATTCTGTAAACTTTCAAACCTTAGCTTAATAGGTAAGTATAAGTGACTACAAAATTTGGGAGTTGAGGGTTTAAAAAATCAAACAATATTCAAAAATATACGACGAATTTAAAGCTTGACTTTTTTATTCAGAGCTTGATAATTTTGAAAAATTAATGAACTTTTGGGTTGACCAGGCATCTGATACTTAATCTTTTATTCCATTTGAATTATTATTTTACCTATCTGTGATTTTATATATTAAAATACGTTAATTTAAATTACTTTAGTTTTTGTTTTATTGTAAAAATCTATAACACATTTTTCATAATTGTTGCTGATCCGATGAGTACACATACAAGTATACAACAAATATATAAATATTTTATAATGGTTCATAAACCAGCAAATTTCTACAACAGTTTCTACTCATAATTTCTTCTCGCTTCATAAAGGTGTATAATGAAGTCTTGTAAACATCAGCGTCTATTCCGTCGGACGTGAGCGCAATTGATGTTGTCTCTCAAGCAGTTTACGGTTTTATCTCAGGAATTTATTGGAATTGAAATTAGGGAAGGTCGTCCCTTACATTCTAGAACGTATTGCAAACATCCATTAAAAACCCGGTAATCAGCTACGGATGAACAATATGCAAAATGTTCTCTTGCGGGTCTTATACAGTATTATGAAATATGTCTGCATTCCCTATAACATATATATCATATACTTGTACATTGGCTTTTTAATGTAAATCTGACAGCTCGTCAGCCTTACAAATAGGCCACTACACTTACAATATGGGCCACCTGATGGAAAGCTGTCGCCTATGGACACTTGCACACCCAGAGGAGTCGTCAATGGTCTTATTTTAGTCTTATATGTCAAATGTGGTGTATACATAAATGGTGGTACAACTACAGTTCGATCATGAGAGTACCATCGTCGCCCTCATAATACGCCGTAAAGCAAGTTTTGTTTTTCGGTTGGAGAATGTAGTTGTCGGCCATACTTAGGAGCGAGGCGACACAGGCGACGAGACATACGAGCTTGACAATTTTATGTCACATTTACATACGAGATTAGACGTCCAAGGCTACAGCAACATCTAAACATCAAATGGCCTGCATGCTCGTTTGCTACTCTTGTCATATATGTAAAAAAGTACCAAATACCAGATATCATACCGCCCTTATCGAGGGACTGTTTTCAGTGACGACTGTTATGACTAGAAGAGGTATCCAGATAGTGGCTGAAGGGTTCCGGTTTACGCGAGATAAGGACAGAGGGCTCCACACGAGGTGGCAGTGCTGCAAGCGATACCGCACCAAGTGCAAGGCCTCCATCATCACCTTCGACGGTATTGCTATCAAAGGAAATCTCGAACATAATCATGATTGAGGTTTTGGTAAATGATGCGTGCAGAACGTTAAAGTAATACGAGTATAATTGCGGAATGACACTTTTACTATGTATAACAACGTGTAGCCTATACAACATAAACACACACAAATATACACATTTGTGTGTGTGTGTGTGTGTGTGTGTGTGTGTGTGTATGCGTGTGTGTGTGTGTGTGTGTGTGTGTGTATGATTGATTATCGCTTTACTAAATGCCGGTATTTCATTGGATGGATCCAATTTAATAAATCGTTCACCGGTAAGTACTCGTTACATAGTAACGCTACGTGCAGTCGTAACCTCGTGGTTTAGAGATCGTAAATATTCAATAAAGTTAAGCAACGTAGGGCGTGGTCAGTTGTTGAATGGGTGACCGCAAGTGATATAAATGGGTGATGCTGGTGTTTTAGCAACTCTGAAGAAGATCCCGAACTTTAAGTTCCATTTGTATGTAGTTTCAGGGTAGCTGGAGAAATTTCCTCTCGATTAATAGGAAAAGATTAATCAAGTTATCTGAGTGAAATTAAAAAATATGTTTTAGCAGAAAATTTGACTAAATACTTGTTATTTAACTAATAGCATCTCAAAATTAACTACTAAATTTTACTATGCAACGGGAACTTATGCTGATATATGGAACTCATGCATGCATGGCTCGTGGTCACGGCGAAACTGTTATTTAATAAATAATAGTTAAAAAAGTAAAAAACACCCTTTTATAAAATATCCAACTAAAAAAGTATAAATAAATATATATATATATTAAAAAGCTTGGGGTGGGTTTGGATTTTTTTATAAAAGCGTGTTTTTTAGTTTTTTTTTTAACTATTTTTTTTCATATTATTCCATTGTCATCCGTCCGTGATACGTGTGCAACGTTTCAAATTAATCACATTTCTGGAAATTGGTAAAAATTATGCTAAAAAAATTTGTTACGTACATTGATACAACCCAAGCTAATAAAAGCATTTTAAAAATGTTAATCGTGTCTACTCTACGTAATAAAATATATATTATTATAATTAAATTCCAATTTAACATTAATTCCACGAATGAAATGTGAGATATTTTATATATGTATAGATGAATAATTTAGTTTATGATATTAACTTGATAAGAAAATAAAAAAGAGCAATTTAAATTATATTATATTAGGATATATTAGAAGACAATGAAATAATTATATTTATTTTAAGTAAAGCTGTTGTGATAGAAGTTGTTCCTTAGGCTGCAACGGTAGTACCAGGTGTCTGTTATGAACAGAAAACCAGGAGAATATAGTAATGCAAATAGATTATAGATAACACTTTCCCTGCGATTTATACACTGCTGCGTAATGCGAGGCGTAACGTACTTGCGGCTCGTACACACCTAAGTTGTACGGACGAATCTATATGGATTACGGGCGAACAAAAGTGCTGTATTTACGTCGGCGCTACAAGATTGGCGGACATTACGTCTATGTATTCGTGGATGGTAGACAGATGCTAAAAATATAATATTTCATTAAGTTGTCGGCGTATCTTCAGTCTAGCAAGTAAGCTCCAGTTTAGTGCCGCCTCCCGCAACATTGACCCGATCTCATACATGAACGCCGCAATGATAGTGGTTAATAAGTATCATTAAGAGGTGCTAGAACTGTTCGACCGGGGATAGCACCGCCACCCACAAAATCCGCAGAAAAACACACTACACTTAAAAGCAAGGCAACCAACTGGTTCGACCACGGTGGTAACATCGCTGCCCTTATAATCCGCCGTACAACAACTAGTGTTTCGGTTCGAGAGGTACGATTGTTGGCTATCCTTAAGCAAGGCGATCATCTTAGTTCTTAGAAGTAGCAAGTTATCTGTGAGCTCAGATAGAACTCAGTCCTGTTTGTGGTTGTATGTGGATGTCTATGGACTGCAGCGACTGTACGCTCCATACGGTCTGCTTATTTAATATCAGGTCTGTACGCTCGTTTGCTGCTCTCCTCACATAAAAGTAAATGCGTATTATGTACGTCGGTATTAAACGGTTTTAACCGCGTTTATTAGAAGCGTTTTGTTTGTTAATTCAATTATATAGACCGGGTCTATATATATATAGACCAAACTGAGATTGTCTCTCTTATATAGGTTTATATATAGAGACTTATCAATCCCAGTCAATCGCAGTGCGGTCTATATATATAGACCAGGTCTATATAATCAAATGAACAAACAAAACCCTTATTATTAAACACGCTATCTTACACAGGTATCTTTATAAAGATACCTGTGTAAGATAGATAATCCCAGGATATCTTTGTTTTATGATCTTTGTGTAACTCTAGCAGCTTAGACAATGCACACTAATCCAATATAGCTCACAGAAGACAGGAATTTTCCGTCTCTTAACACTAATCTTTAATTTATGGCTAAATGTTTCGTACTTAAATTCAATTGCGAATTTAGTACTTAATTATCGTAAGAGAGTTATGAACTTTTACTATTATATTTTAAAAATATATATTATATTACCTACTTGTGACTTAATTGAAAACAGGTGCATAATAAATAATACATAATGTAAGTTATTTCTTATATATATTTGAAGATGGTACTGGTCGAAATGGTTTTATTGTGATAACTTTGAGTTATGTTTATATGTGTTACAAGAATTCCATTTTTTATGTTGCCAGTAATGTATAATTTAGTTCTGTGTTAATATATTATAGATTATTTAAAATAATTTGAGCAATACTCTGTTTTTTATTTCTTAGTTTAATTTAATTATACGCCTACCTTAAAACCGAATTGAGTAAACAACGCCATAGTGTAACAAATCTGGAATTATATTTATTCTTTCTCTTGAATCTAAAGATAAGTTTATGGTACGAATTACCATAAACTTATCTGTCAATTTAAGAAAAATAATAAACACAAGTAAATCAAGTAAGCTGAGTTTAAATATTGTTTTGTTTTAAAACGAGCCTTACTATGACTATTTGGACAAATAAATAAATTTAAATACAACAATTGTGTATATTTATTTATTATGTCAGCTTTTAGTCATCATGTCGATTTATTTTGTAGCATTTGACATTTTCAAATCAAATGTCAGGTGTCGTAGGGTCATAAAATATTAAAACACTAACAGCTCATCGTTGTCCGCCATGACAGTTTAATTATTTACGGATGCGGATCATCGGAATCCGCAGTATAAATATTTAATTCTGTTATAGTGACAAACCTTACAATAATTGACTAATTCTGGAATAAGTCTTCTTTTATTCCCGGAATAAATTTAATTTGTTTAATCGTGTCTTGGTTTTCAGTATATATACGGTCAGTAACAAATCTTACAACCCTTGTCAGGCAATTTGGATGAAACTTAATTTAAGCTGTGGAATCGTGCCTTGATATTCAGTATATATACGGTTTTGTGAAAAATTTATTGATTAGTAGTAGTTGAAAGGTTTTGCGAAATTGAAACATATTCAATTGGTTTGTCTATTTTCAGTGCCAGTATTTGGTAGAACTTACTCCGGTAACCCTGTGATTATCGTGGGAGCCCATCGTTTCAACCGCGTCAGTGGGTGTAAGGGTCCGAAGGTCCGCTGGCGATGTATCAAAACTCCATCGGGATGTCGTGCATCTATACTTACATTCAACAATGACTTTATAGCCGTTCAGAATGAACATAATCATTGATTTGTATTTATTGTGATAATCACGCTGTTTTTATGTACGACATATAGCAAACTAATGTTAAGTGGTTAAATATGTGGTTGTCGGCTATGATGATCGCCTAGCTTTAAAGTGACTTCAAAGTGAGGTGACCGTTTCAGTCCTTAGTAGTAGGAAATCCGTCGTACGATCCTACGCACGAGCTGAGAAAGCACTTCAATCCTGTTTGACGTTGTAGATATCTATGGGCTGCACCGACTACTTGACGTCCGATGGCCTTCATGCTTGTTTACTACTCTTTAAAAGAGAGGCTATGTTCAACAGTGGACGTCAAAAGGCTGAGATGCTGATGATGAATCCGCGGAATTGGGGAATGTTTTTAGATATGTTTTATGTCTTAAAATAGTATTGCTTCTACGTATCTAATGACAGACGCATAATAAATTTTATGTTTATTAATTATGAATAGTAAGGGAATATATTACATTTGATAATTACAATTATAAATGTATATTTTGTAAGTTAATAATTTATTTGAGATTTTATGAATGTCAGCAAGTCTAAATCTGAAATCTGTTTAATTTGTAATAATTGTAACGATATTTAATATACTTTAAGAATTACAATTATTAAAGTATTTTTTATACCGATGTACAAAAGTATATATTGGGTACCTCAGAGCTGAGTGACTTGACTTATATGACCACAAAAAAGGAAACAACAACAGAATTTTGACTTATTTTCAGATATACTTACATTAATACAGTATTTTTTTTGGTGATATAAAACTTTGGTTTCAGGAGTGACTATGTCGTATTCGACGCGTGGCAACCCTACGATCAGAATAGGGTGTTATAGGTTCAATAGGATACCTAGTGCAGGTCCTAAGTTCCGATGGCGGTGTACTAAGAAACAACATGGCTGCCGAGCAAGAATTTTCACAATAGACGATAAAATTATCAAAATAGAAGATAACCATAACCATTGAATCGGTGTAAAAGAAAATTGGATACATTGCAGTACAGCCTTGAGATTCCGGCCACTCATACATGTGGTCCGGGGTTCAAATATTTGGCACGCCTAATATTTTGAAGTTATGTGCCTATTAAAAATTAATTGTCACTTGTTTTAAGGTAAAGGAAACACAATAAGGAAACCTGAGACCTGACAATATATAAAGACTTCTACATAAAGGTGTGTGAGGTCTACACCAATTGAGTTCGTTTCGCGATCCTGGTGTCCTCAATCACAGGAGGCTACGCAGAAGTTTTTTTAGTGGGTGGAAAGCTTAAATAACACGCAATCACTTCTACGATAGTAGGCCCCTCTGAAAGGTTTCTCCCCCCGAGATAAGAAAGGCGTGTGAAGTCTTCCAGTACGTACTTGGTCAAGGTGGCGCAACGTGGCCTAGTCTTTATTATTCTGATTGAGGTCTACGCCCAGCAATGGAAAAGTAAAGGGTGGACTTTGACAAGGATTCTAGATGGCGTAAGTAGGTACCACTGCTGCAGCAAATCTTAAGTTCCTATTGTTGTTGAACAGAAGAGGCAAAATAGACTTGTGATCGTTTTTATTATTTTTTATTTTTTGTACCTAAAATGCACAAAACTGGATAAGAAGCCTGTAATTCTATCACAAATATTTTATGTGATTTAATGTGTTTCAACCATTATTCGTTGGTAAATTATTTCTCGATTTTGAAAGTAGTATGGCTGTTCAAATATAGTCTTGATTATTGTTAAAATACAAAGCGAATATGCGATTCACAAATTGATAGCTGGTTACTGACACACATGTTAATTACATAAATCTTAGTCCTCGTGAGTTATTAGGATGGTCATTCTAGTAGCAAGGAGACAGCCAACTCAAACCTTAAATAGAACTAAAGCTATCTGAGTTAGTGCGTAGATGTGTTGCTAGTCCAGAGGACTAAGATACTTGGGTCACTTGTACGTTTATCTCTCACCTTATCATCGAAACTCTCATCTCATCGCTCTCATAATCCGTCGTGTTACGTTCACGCATCTCTTTGTCATAAGATTTTTTAAAAAGCATACAAGTATTTCTAGTTATAATAATGACGTGGTACTTATAACTTTATATATTGTGATATGTAAAACAAATGATGTCTTATGATTATTGGTTTTGTAGCCATGTTCGCGCAAAGTCGGTACGGGAATCCTATCCTAGAGTGGGGGGCGGATCGGTACAGACGGAACAACGTGTCGGGAGGCGGGCGGCGCGTGCGATGGCGATGTATCAAGAGCAAGATCGGGTGCAAGGCATGCGTTGTTACATACGAAGGTGTTATTATCAAGAACTTGCACGAACACCAACATTGAAAGAACTGGCTTCAGATATAGAAAGATGCGTAAAGATGCACCTGGAAAGAATGTTGGAAAATATAAGAGCTAGATCAGGTATAAAGCACGAGTTGTTTTTGGACACCAATAGCGAAAGAAGAAAAAAGAAGATCTTGGATCAAAAAACTGTGGTATCGGTACAGACGGAAGAATGCTCGTTGGCGGATATCGCCTAAGTATTATCTTTATTGAAGGAACAGAATCTTGGAGAGAAAGAGTACTCGACATGCCGTTGGTTGGATTACTGAAAAGGTACTTGAACGTTAAGGGTACTTTCAACGTGGAAAATTTTACTTAGTTTTAGTTACGCTTAAATCGCACCATACTTTAAGACCACAAGGGTAAGAAAGAAATATAGAAATTATATAGACAATCTTTGACTTCGAAAATAACTTCTAGTCCATTTTCTGTATTCTAGTCTAGTGGTAACATTCCACGGGTTCCTCGAGTTGGAATAATTTGTTTACTGGAGGAAATCATTTTGAAGATACTCTTATGTCCAATAAATTTCCATAAATTGGGATAGTAAAGGATTGATAATGATGACTCTTCTGCCCGCTCCGGGATCGAATCTGCAACCGTGTATGGTCATTTAAATGCGTTTAACCAGTTAATTAATTATTATAATAGTAAAGATATTTGTCTTAAAACAATATTGTTTTTAAACCGGTGCTAAAATAGACGCAAAATGTTATGTTACACATTCTTAATACGCAAAGTGAGATTATTTATATTTTTGTTAACAATAAAAGTCTAGTCATATGTTTACTATTAGTACTTATTGTCAGCAAATACTATAATTATGTGAATCTTGTTAAGTTATACCATTCATAGTTTAATAAGGTAAATATATTATGTTTTTAAGTCCCATTTTATTACTTTATGTTTACAGTAATGAAAATCTTAGAAGTAATTATAATTATTATGTTAGTACAAAGATAAAAATATGAATGTGGTTTTTACTACTAAGTTCCTTCTCTATCCGTAAATAGTAAAAAACAGTTATGAACAAAATATTATTTAAATTAGTTTCATTAACCAAAACGTAAACGGGAGTGATATTACTCTTATGTTTTTGGAAATCAGAGTATTGATCATATTTTTTTTTGTCAAATAATTGACATATGATTTTAAAAAATATCATCAAGGAATTTATACATATTTACTATGTAACGGGTAATCACGATCAACGATTTTCAATCTTTAATCATTAAACTCGGACGGAGTTTGGCCGTGACCACGAGCCTAGCTACTGGTTCGAAATATCGACAATTAGAAATCCTTAATCGTGAGTACCCGTTACATGGTAAATAATCCATAGACACATTTGAAAATTGAAATTATCACGAAATATAATATAATAAATATTACTGTCAACATTTTTTATAATTACTATTATATTTACATAAGAAATAATAATTAACATTTCTTTATAATTACCAGTATATATATTTACCTAAGAAATAATAATTTGTTTCAGATGAATTCTTCTACTTGACCACTCCTACTGGTTCAACCATATTGGTCTATCGCGGTAACCGGTTTTACTTGCACCGTATTTCTGGGTTCAAAACCACTTACAGATGCTCCTTTAAGAAGAAAGGTTGCCGTAGCGGTATCGTCACCGTGGAAGGAAATATTGTGGAGATCAGAAACGACCACAATCATTGAGGGAAATTGGCAATTTCACTCTTAGATAATAAGTTAATAACTAAAATATGTATTAAAACGTTAATAATATTTATCCTTACTTAAGGCAATAGGTTTATTTTTTGTTTGTTTGTTTCGCTTTTTCTGGTTTACTAATAAAGAAATATGCATGTAACTTAAAAGGTGGGAAAACTATAGTTCGACCGGGAAGGTACTACCGCTACCCTCATAATCCGCCGTAAAGCACTACTTGTGTTTCGGTTGGAGATGTGATGCCGGTTGCACTTTGAAGCGAGGCGACCATCTTAGACCTCAGGAGTAGCAACGTATCGACGTTTGATCTTAGATAGGATCTCAGTCGTGTTTGTAGTTGTACGTGGATATCTATGGGCTGCGATTACTTAACATCAGTCGATTTGCGTGCTCGTTTTCTACTCGTCTCACAAAAAAACAATGTTAAACATATAGTCTGTTGGAATAGATCTGTATTCAATCACGTATTTTATAACTTAGATTTTAGGGGTGTTGGTAAATATTGAATTATTTTCGCTTGTTATTATTATATTTGTTAATATATGACGAAAGGGAGTAAACTTAGTTCTCAAATAAATAAAGGCTTTTAAATACTTTGGTGAAACTTTTTTGTTGTTATCTTAATTTATATTAAACACGTAAGTTGGAAAAGTTAAGAGGTGAGTATCTAGGATTTGCAACTGGGACCCCGTTTGAGAGCCCGGAATCTTTGTCCGTTTATTCCTCCTTTGTTAAAAAGACAAAATAATATTTGGGACGCATAATAGAAAATAAATTCGACTTAGTCCTGACTATTACCTGAATAGCCATGTCCGTAATGAGAGTTTGCTTTCAGGTATTTATTTCGAAGAGACCCAAAGAGGAGGTACTCGCGCTCTGTGCATAAATGGGTATCGATTTAACAAGCACAGCTCGAGCAAAGGGCCGAAGTCTCGATGGAATTGTATTAGGGCCAAGTACAAGTGTAAGGCTACGATTATTATGTACGAAGATTCGATAGTCAAAATCAAGAACAACCATAATCATTAGTTTATAAAAATAAAGGTTTATTTCGTTTCGTTATGGATATTTTTGGGTTTTATTGGGATGGGTAAGTTCGTCGTTACGCTTGTTAAATTTTAACATCGTCATTTGATATTATTAAAACGTCATCATTTAACTACACTACACTTACTTGTAGTCAATATTTAGAGATACATAAACTTTCTTTGATTTGATTCACTTGATGATTTGATTGATGTGATGACTTGATCGATTTGATTATTTGATTGATGTTATAACTTGATTGATTTGATGATTTGATTACATGATTGTCGATTGATTTCAGAACCACAGTATATGTTGTCGCGGTTTGGGGGTCCGGTGATCGCGTACGAGGGCTATAGATACTACCGCCGTAGCGATAGTTCGGGACCAAGGGTTCGTTGGATCTGTGTCAAGAAGTCTACTGGCTGTCGTGCCGCTGTCGTCACTATCGACGACAATTTCTTCAAATGCAGCGGTTTTCACAATCACGAATGATTATGCCATGCTCTTAATAGGTTTTTTGAGGAAAGTAGCGATCGACCTTGCAGGCTAACCAATTGCTGATGGGGTGAAGTGTTTTTGCACATTAAATAGACGATGTTTGTACATATTTGTAGAATTAAGTCCTTCAAACGTTTCAAACGTTAGTAATATTATTATGTATGTACTGGGACTGGATTGTTGTTTTGTTTTTTATGGATTATAAGACTGGTGCCTAGTATTCTTAAATATTCTTTTTAAAAAAATTTAAGAGTTTTTTTTTTATAAAATGATAGTAGCAAACGAATAGCAAACCTGATGGTAAATAGTCACAGCCGGTCATGGACATCTGTAGATAACTTCATAAACAAGAGTAAACAAAAGTCCCACTTGAAGTCGATCACAGATGCGTTGCTAATCTTCAGGGCTAAGGTCGCCTCAATTGTACATGAGCCGGCAATCACAACTTTCTACCAAAACGCAAGAAAACACGGTAGAAATGAGTGGTATCTACCCAGTCGAACTGCATAGGTTCTACTTGCAAATATATTCTTATTATACGTGTTACTATATTTTTAAATTTGAGTAATTTATTTACTGACTTAATTAGAGTAATTTCTTGTTATTTTTAAAAGACTTAAAAAGGCGTCATTTCGATATTGTCTTTCATGTTTGTCGTTATATATGTCTCCGTCAGTTATTAACTGTTTTTCGAAAATTAATTCTTATTTCAAGAGTTCCTTCCTGTTTGTTCCCATATAAACTTGATGGGAAAATTTCACCATTGAAGGTGGTAAAATAGAACACGAAATTTAGCATTGGAGTTCGAGCAATGGATCTGTGTATACATATATAGATTCAAGTAGAAATACGTTTGAAAGAAGTTGGCATCTGTATAGAAAACAGGAGATGCGTTACATTGAAGTCGGTTCTATTAGGTAATTTTATGTCTTGGTCAATATATATTTTTTTATAATTATGAAAGAGTAAGAAACGGGCATGCAGGCCACCTGATGTTAAGTGGTCACTGCAGCCCATGGAC
>DWON01004138.1:0-16753 GCA_018251015.1 Phocides pigmalion okeechobee | reverse complement strand
GTCCATCCTTAAATAGAACTTCTGTTCTATTTGAGATTGGACGAGGTTGTCCATGGGCTGCAGTGACCACTTAACATAAGGTGGCCTGCATGCCCGTTTGTTACTCTTTCATTATAAAAAAAAGGTATATCGTATTAAAACATGCTTATTTTTAGCACGAGACGTATGTACGTGATCTTGATAGATCAGATCTTCTCTCGATTAGTAAATAATACATTCCCAATTGCAATTTTTAACATGTTTCTTTTTAGCTTGTGTTGTATCTATGTAAACTGATTCTTTCCGAATAATTTTCATCAATTTCCAGAAGTCTGATTAATTTGAAACTTTGCACACGTATCAGGGACGGATGACAATGCAATAATACGAAAAAAATTAAAAAAAAATTGTTAAAAAAAAACTAAAAAGCAACGTTTATACTTTTTTGGTTGAATATTTTATAAAAGCGTGTTTTTTTAACTATTATTTATCTTAAGTGTTGTTGCATGATATTGATATTTGTTTTCTTTCAAACAACATCTTTTACTTGAAGTTGGGTGGCATATTAATGTAGGATAGTGATATTCATGAGCTGAAGACTTTTATTGGCTTGGTCTCATTGTTATTCCCTAAGCTAAGTAAATATTGAGACGATTCTCATATTTTATGTTATAGAATTAAACTTTTTCAACTACATGTGACGTCACCACACGTGCCTGTGAGTTGTATTAAAGACAGACAATTCTGTAAGCTTTGGAATTGAATTGAATTATATTTTATAAAACAATATCGGATTTAATCGAATGATAGCAGCTGTTGTAATTTATAACTGGACAAAAATATTTCAAAATCAGCTCAGTGACTAATCGGTAATTATAAAATATCGATGATTAATGAAAAATCATTGACGAGTAATGAATTTAGTTACTTTGTCCATTTAATAACGTATTATGTATTGTGAAAAATATGTAAAATATTGTTGCAAAATATTTATTACTTTTTGTACTTTATTAATAAAGGTCTTTATTTATTATTTGCGTTATTGCAAATATCAGCGACAGCAAAAAATAATGTAAAATAAAATATAAAGGATAATGATAAATGATAAGAATTATAATTTTTTGTAATTTTAATAATAAAATCATTTCAAATAGTGACGACTTTATCTTTTGTATACAAAAATGACTTGTGCTAGTTCACTAAACATTTTTTTGTGTTTTAAATATACATTCATAGCTAATTATTTGTAAATTACACATATTTTATAGTACACATTTGGTTCAATTACAAAGCTTACACAATAGATCTTCACAATCACAAATGCCCAAACACTTTAGTAAATACTAAATAATATTATGTAGAGTATTTCCCATATAACATTTCTGAATCATTCAATATTACGATCGTTTCTTTGTGTAAAAATATCTACCACGACCACGCTAACATCGCGTGACTATGTCAAACAATCTATACATTGCGAGTTCAACAATATTATAAATCTACACAACGTTCATAAACCGCAATGTATTACTATCATAATCAACAATTCTATAATCTCCATTTTGGTATGCAGTCAGTATCGAATTATTCGATTACGGGCATCTCGCTCGTCAGAAGCGCTATTTCTTTTATGAGTCGTAAGCGAGAAAGAGACAACAATGCGAGTTGGTAAAGATTACTTTTTTCACAACTCCATTAGGATCTATCCCCATAGACCGGAACTGAGAATATAACTTTTAAGTAATTGCCTCACGACAATATGTCTAAGTAAGGTAAAATAATTTTGGAACAAGATAAATTGACATTTACATACTAACACTTATACTATGCGCCTCAATCCAGTTAATGGGGCGAGATCCTTCATTAGCTTCCACTCGCACAAATGGTGTACAATTATTAAAACATACTATAAATTTGACTAAAAATAGAGGCTCGGCGTTATATTGTTATGTTTTATTCTTAAAAATCTCACGTCCCCAAGGAGACAATTCTAAGAGCCACGTGACCGTCTTTAATTCTTAGAAACAAATTATAAACTCTAGAAATCTCTAATTGAATACATTTAATAATTAAAGCTCTGAATAAAACTTTATCCAATTGTAGCTAAACACTCAATAGAGGATACCTTTTCCAATAGAGATCAGGCATTCCAGATATTATTACGATATTTAAAACGACTCTATATATATATATTAAGCTAGTAATAAAACATTAAAATAATTTGTATACTCTACATTAACATTGCAAAATATTGCTCGGCAGAGACACGGTAGAGTCCACACGATTGGCTAGTTTTGTTTATTTCTGGTTTTTTAAACGTGGCTCCCAGAAATGAGTATAATAAAAACAAACTACTTATAAATTACATAATTATGTGCGTTTACATCCATTTGTTGAATACTTTGGGTAGTGTCGATTAACAACTAATGAACGATATTTGGAACGCTGCGTTATTCAGAAAGATTAACTTCGTGCGGAACAGTACAAATGTAGTCGTCCCTTTCTTTCCTACGTCAATGACACAATATGAGTGAGAGGAAATATTTTAAGTGTAAAAGTGCCACTAAGTTTATTTTCCGAATAAAGCATTATGAGTGCGTTCCTGTACAATTAACCTTAGAAAGGTAGAGCAGGGTGATCGAAGCACTTAATTTTATAATACATAATTCTTATCAACATACAAACTTCATACAAAATGAAACTACATCCACGTTACAGTGACAAAACATCTAAACGCACTACCGTCGAGTATACGACTTTAAAAACCGGTTAATCCGTATAAAATTGCCGATATAGAAAAGGAATCAATTTCTTCAAGCGCATCTTTATACATAGCTCAATGTCCAAAAAAGTCGGATGGGGAAACTAGCACAAATACGACATACAGGCTAGGCTAATATCACAGGAGTGCTGGGAACGGTGCGCCCCGCTCGCCCCCCTACCGCCCGACCCCACTCACCCCACGCTCCTCCAGGGACCTATTTACTATTCAGAGGGGCGAAACAGGCTACTACCAATATATTTTGCGACAATTAAGATTTTAATAGAAAAATAAAATATTCCATTATCGGATGCATTGCACAATGCGGCCGATTGCAAACTCATTGCACAACCAATGTCTGCCATTTTCAACTTATATCATTCACCTACAATAAATTAACAAGAGTACAACATCATTCAACGTACGCCTATTGATATTCGACTATAAGTACGTATTCACGATAAACTGATACATCATAATGGTAACAAACGTAAATGGTGATAAGGTAACACGGTCGAAACAAAATATACAAAAATAAAACAATAAAGGCTCCAAAGTTTAACAAAACTCGTTCAAACTAAACCCAGACATAAAATGCGAGTCGAACAAATATTCGGGTGTCGGTCATCCAGTATCGCCACTCGACTAAGTTCAACGGAATCTCATCAGCTGGCGAGTACGGACAATGCGCACGCATTAAATATTTTCATTGTGTTACGATCGCCGTACGTAACGTTCGATTGGCCGGATAGTATTTCTTAATATGCGTGCTCTCTCACGCTCCACAGTGCAGTGCACTTGGCTTTTACTTTCAAACTTACGCGAAATAATGTCTTAGTTTCGAACAATATATTCTAGCTTCATAAACTCGCAGCTTTAAAACCTCTACACTAAACCCGATCTTCGCCGAACAACCTCGATTGTAAGCTTGGAATATCATTAAAATATAACACGCAACCGTTCCCAGTCGTTTGCACTATCTCTTAAACGCTATATTTATTTATAGTACAATAATGTAACATTAATAATTATGGCTTAAAACTATTACTCCATTATAAAACTTAAATCCTCACTATATCTGTTGTACACCGCGACGCGACGTCACAGCGGACAAACGCACTTCCGAGTCCTTCGATACACGATCGTCGAACACTAATTGGACCGCGCCCGCCGGTAGCGCCTGAGCAACTTTCACTAAATAATAAAAACACGCTAACAAAGTAAGTACTCCTCTTAACAACAAATTGGCTAAACGTCGACTGTCCATTCAGGGTAACGAAATCTATCAACGAGATGTCCAGCGGTCGGCCCACGGGCCGCACTCGAGCGCGACCCGGAACGAGTCGCATTCGGGCGAGCTTGTTCGGAACGCGTCCGGTAACTCGGTCAGCGACTCGAGCGCTTCGAGCTCGCGCGAGCGGGGTTCACTCGGGCGCTGGCATCACAGCGGAGTGTGCAGGTGCGCGGGGCGGCGCGGTCATGAATCGAGAACCGTCAGGAGCCCAGGAGGCAGAAGCGGCACGTCTTGGCGGGGCATCTGGCGGGCCAGCTGTGCGCAGCCGAGGTTGGCATCTCCCAGCTCGGGGATGGCGTCTAGCAGGGCGAGGCATTCATCCTCGACGGCACGGCGGGCTTTCTTTCCGACCCAGGAATCGTCGCACTCCTCCCTCGCGCGCCGCCGTCTGGCTTCCTTTTCTTTGCGCGCCTCCTCGCTCAGTCTGCAGTAGGTGTTATTAATGCATACGGATCTGCGAAGGTCGCGGGCGGGGTCTTCGATATTCTCCAGTTTCTGGGAGCAGATCTCGATAACGCGCTTGCGTTCCTCGTTGGCGCGCAGACGGGCTGAGATCATGGAGAGCTTGGGCCTCTGGGCGGGCTCGGTACGCGGCGGACCGAACATGTCGTCCTCAAACGCGTCAGCGATCTCCGCTCCGCGCGCGCTCTCCCGCTCCTCTTGCGGTGTCATTCTGTAACAATCACACAGCCACATTAGCACTCGTTAGCGAATCTAAAATTACGCTAAAATATGGCTACCACCTCAGTCGGTTGGTAATTTTATTTAAATAAAACCAGTTTACGTTTAACACATTTTTTTCTGAGATTGACAAAATTTAATAACCATTTTTATTGCGTACTTTTTGCTTACGTGACGATTTATTTACATTAAAATTAATATTCAATAATCTTCGCTACTATATTTAAACGGATTACATAAATTCGCCAAATATTATAAGTGTCACGCTCAAAATTAATTAGTAGTAGTGGCGAGCCATTAAATTGACCAGTTTTTAAATGCGACTAGAATGTGACCTACAAAATTTCAAATGTTACCAACCTTGCCGTCAGTTCTGAGGAGAGAATGAAAAATCCTGACATAAACATTGTAATACACAAAGAGTTGACCAACAGTGAGATAAGTCTTTCAAGCACAAAAACAAAGTTCAAAACACTAGCACAGCGAGCGCGCAATTCGTCACTACGTCCTCGACGGTGGACGAGTATGAAGGCACAAGTGAAACAGAAATAACCCGAGGCGCGGGCAGCGTGTGCGCACCGCGGCGATCGCTTTACGAATGACAGTATACCTCGCTGTAGATAAGACATTGAAAAAGCCAATTGCGTCATTCGAATACGGCTACGTACGTGCCGAGAGGAGAGGAAACGGGTGACGTACGATATGAACCGTCATTATAAACGCTATTGACTATCGTGACTCGTTCTATTTGTTTACGACACGAGCCAGAGCCGAGCAACCGACTGTGCAGAAAACAGGTCCAAAGGCCCGTGCAGAGGATCCACGACTGCGACGGAATTTCCCGGTTCTGTAAATTAAAAAGGCCATATCTGTGCAGACGTTAAACAACAATAGTTGATCACACGAATACAACTAGCTACTCTGGTTTTAGATATTTGCACAATGAGGAAAACAAAGAAGATCGTGCAAGAACAATCTCACTATTTATTGAATAGGAAACGTTACAAGTCAAAGATTCTGAAGACTTCTAGGAAAATCGCATCGGAATAATATACACAGAATTGCATTGGTGTATGCGGGGCATATTAATTAAATAACATTATCGCTTCAGTCTACTAAAAGGCCCGTGATATGACACGGTTATCGCGAAGGAGATAAAATTTTATATTTATTTTGGTGTCGGCTCTTATTTTCGAGCTATAACAGTTAATCGCATTCGTTCACATTTGTCGAGGCTGAGAGTTCAATCTCCTTTCATCCGAGCGCTTTCTCGAAGTAACTAGTTTGACTATGAAGCTACTTTTTGTATCGCCGACTGTGTGACCTTCATTAAAATTACAATTGTCAGAAAATCGCCACTGAACTAATTGAATTTTGTTTAATTTGCAACCTTTCGAATATCAAGTTATTTTTATTATCTCCAATCTTCAAATCAATAACACAGACAAGGTTTATGTTGTTTATATTTTACGATGCACTTAATGTAGTCGATTACAAATAGGAAAACCTTGCAGAATGTGAAACAAATACCTACTAGTGTGCGATAGCTTAGATGTTTGATAAAGAGAATACTACACTGATTCATTTCTGTCGTAGTATGGTAAAATAAGACGGAGAAAAAATTATACGAAGGGTAGTAAACAGGGCGGATCCTGAGTGTGAACCGCTGAAAAACGCAACCGACTTTTCGAAGTTATGTGCGTATTAGAAGTTCAATTGCTTGCTTGAACGATGACGGAACATATTGTGAGGAAATATACAATTTTCCTCCATCATATTGCTCCATAAAGTTCTCAAAGGTGTATGAAGTTTATCAATCCACACTTGGCTAACGTGTTGGATTAATGGCCTAATCCTGAGGTCTGGGGAAGAACCATGTCCAGCATTGTAACGGTAATGGGTTGATGTTGATGATGATGAAGGATTCCACGTAATCAGAGTAAAGTAAAAATAAATAGAACAACGTAAACAATATTACTATTAATACGTTCCCCAACACTGTCTTTTGCAGTTATAGTTTTGTATGATGAAAGCAACCGAGCCTGCAGTTTACCTGATAATACTAGTCATTATTTGGAAACCTATAAAACCCCCAATAAGATTGCTGACCTGAGGTCAACAACATGTGAAGTGACATTCGTAACTTAAGAAGCCTCTTGTAAGTCTTTCCCCTATCCCTTTAAAGTAAAATATACAAGCATTTGGGAAGAAATTGTATCGACGCTGTACCTTCAATCTAACTAGGAAGACGTTTAAAGCAAGTGATATTAAATTATAAGTTACGCGAAATTATTGATATTAATTTCAAAGTCTGCTACGTACGCTTCGAACCCGCTGGTTTAAACTCACACTTTTGAACGATGATCAGATCGTCAAGCACACTTGCTGTAAAAAAATATCGAGGAACGAAAGTGAAGTGAGAACACTCAAGGTTTGACAACTGAGGAATTGTTCCGAAGCTCAGATTTCGTTATAGCGGCCTAGTAACTGAACAAAATCAACGTTACGTAACACTTTCGTGTTGTAACCTGCAATATTTCAGTTATGTCAGCCGTAAGGTTACCGTTGGCAGCTTATTAAGAATGTAGACGGTATGAAAGTTATGTTTGCTACCCCTGGTAACGGTAAGTAAATACTGCAGTTAAGTCAGTCAGTTAAATTAACCCATGGATACCTAATTATAATATCGCAATCACAAATATTTAGTGTCATCCATTAACGCATATAAGGTATAAATGTAGAAGCATTAAAATAAAGTTTGATTATATCAGCGTGGTGGATGTTGACCCAATTTTAATGAAACTTTGCAATGTTATTATTGTTAGTAACATTAAATTTGTACTGAAAGCTAGATCCTGAAGCAGTTTCAAAATTGCTATTTTATAGATAATTTATTTGTTTCAAATAGCATTATGACATATTTATATAAATACGTATGTTTTTCCTTTCGAAGGAAAATAAATTATAAGTTTTCAGCGACAGTTGCTCGATATTTTCCGGAAAGTAACATAAGATAACAAACCATAATTTATTTAGAAGCCCCTCGTATTTAAAACTAAGAGATTTTTCGATACAGTTTGTTAGATTACATGCAATTTAATATTCAAATTATATATATTTTTGTATTCTCAACGTAAAAGCTAGAATTGAAATCTGTCGAACACGTACCGTCACAATCTGATTATCGAAAAGACGTTTACACGAAACGTGTTTTTGTTCTAAAATGGCTACCGCTACAGCCTTCATCCGAGTACTTGTTTTAAAATTTTCACTTTAAACTTCGTTCAACACTGATAAATTAAATTTACTACATCTCCGGTTCTCGTTACAGATTTCTTTGTATTTTTCTTTCTAAAAGTGACATAAAACTAAAAATAAAAATAAATCAAATGCAAACTTAAATAGGAATGGTTATTTAAAATTATATTTTATATATATGCACTTCCTATCCATACGTAATCTTATAATAGATATAATTATTAATTATACGTCACAGTTATAGGCGCACGAGGAAAATAAAAATAAAACTTATGTTAATAGATAACATAAAAAGACTATGGTATTCTTGTCTATGGCACGTCAGAAATAGGTTGGCCACAAAAAGCGCATGTCGGCAGACTGGTGGGCACTCGTTCGTGTGGGACAGAGAAAAGAAAGTGCAGGTAGGTAGTCGCGAGCGAGATTTATTAGATCGTAACTGGTGAGGTCGCACTGGCAACTGGCAATATGTCGCGTTCGGACAAAAAACTTTGAGATATTCTGTAGGATCGCGCGGGAATGTCAATCATTATAATATGACTTGAGCTGGGAATGTTAAACAGATAAAACAGCGTTTTTTTTTAATTAATGCATTGTAATTTGCAAAATACTTGGATTCCAAGTACATTTAGAAAATTGGCAAACAAGTAGGTGTATAGACAAAAATACAATTTATTTTAATGGAAATCGAATCCGATTCTTTATGTGTAGGACACTGGTATAGCACCACTATGCAACAAGGGTCGTCAATTACATTTATTTATGCACCCTTTACTTCGTCTGAACATTTCTTTCTACCGAAGGGTTGTCTGTAGAAGTCGCTATTTACCAAAGGATTTTTTAGTGCTAGTTACAATGAAATACATTTATTTATAGGTTTCTGTCGTATAATTAATTACATTTTATTTATTATTATTATGTTTAGTTTAATTATTATATTGTTTTATTTTCATTGTATTTTGAATTGTTTTTTTTTTATTTTCAAGTGTTAAGTTCATTGTGTTTATTTTAATAAGCAACATTTGTTTTTAAGTATCGTAATTATTTTTTTTAATTGTAAATAAATAAATATTACCCATTTTTTTCCCGTGTAAAATAAAGCGTATAACATGATCGAGTTAACATCGATTATCTTTCGATTATCTTTTATAACAATTAACTTTCGGACTTATGAGCGCAAGAAAAAAATATCAATTCCTTGAATTGCCGCCTGACCAAGCATCGAACTGGAATCCTTTATGCATCAGACTGTATAACTATGTATATACCGGTGCACCAGAAAATGAAAAACATAAAAGGCAAATTACAATCTTTTACCACTATTCATTGCAGAGTAACATATTGCAAAAACTATTTTGGACAACTTTGCCAAGTTTATTGTAACACAAACCTAGATGTCACAATTTTAAATTTAGACAAATGTATAAACACATAAGATTGAGTTATTAAACGCTGTAATAAAGTTTATGATCAAAGAGAATAACGAAAGTTGATTTACAACGGTGTCGTGTTGCGTAGTGTAGAGTTTCCCACATACGTCATTATAATCATCGGCCACTAAGACGTGTAGAGTTGACAGTATCTTGAAATGTCGTTAACATGCAGCCATATCTCTCTTTTTAATTTTTATGTAATAGAACTAATATATGGACGCCTTTACCTGTAGAGTGGTCATAATATAAAAATAATAATAAGAGTAATAATATATAAAAAATGCGATTCATGTTTTTTCCTAGTATTTTAATCATTGTTTTATTTTCCTTTAATCTTTTATAATTTTCCTGTACGTTTCTTTTTAATAAATAAAGAATAGATGTAGAGTGGTTCTACCAGCCAGTGGACATTAGTTAGTACCTCCATATATAACTAGATTCATGCTCCTGTCTGATGATGACACATAGGTTGATCCAGAGTAAAATGGAAGGTATCGATAAAGTGAATCTGTTTAACTACAGTTTACAACCGAACATAGATTTTTTTATTTTGTTTTATATTTTATTACATTAGATATGATATATATATATTAGATAGATTGTTATACTTATTATTTAAAACAATAACCTGAACAATAACATTGTTGAAGAACGTCAAAGAATTCATTACTTCAGTTATAAAGGATCGAAAGACTTTAATTTGACTGGCGAGGTAACACAACCAATCTCATAATCTAGATGGAAATATTTGCTTGAAACAAACATACGAGCCTTCGTGTTAAATGGTAACTGAAACCCATGGTCATAAACACCCTTAACTAAGACTGAAGTCTTCTCTGAAGTCGTACGGAGATACGTTGTTTTAAGGACTAAAATGGTAGGCTCGCTGAGTGTCCCAGCTTACAAGTGTAGCACAATCAAAACAAGAATTTTGAACACAAAATATTTTTTTAGCTATCACTAATAACCATATACTCACTTTAGTTATCTAATTAATGCAGGAATTATATTAAATTATGAATTTATAAAAATTGTAGGTCCATTTTGTGGCAGGAATATGCAGAGACTTTATATGTATATAAGAACTATTGTAACAAATTTTCCATAATAAAGAAGATTTTGATTTGATTTGACAAATATATTTGGTTATTATATTTACATAGCACTGCAGAAGAGAAAGAGTTTCCACTAAGAGATCGCGAATAAATGTTTAGATATAGAAATCATACAGTCCTTATAAATCCAATTAACTTAACGACATCTGTTCTAGTGACTAATTTCTAATCGAATGTTAAGTACAATTCGATTGTACTTAATTCTGCGTAGTAATAGTTTGTTAGGTACAAGTACAATGGCCGGGCGACCTTCGAGTCAGCAAATCTTCCAATAGTCCAATTAAATACTTAATTACAGCGAGTACAAAAACTTGGTTTAAAGTAGGTACGATGAAAATTTTCTACTAAAAATCTTTCCTATTTTTTATGTGAGAAGAGTAGCAAACGAGCATGCAAACCACCTGATGTTAAATAATCGCAGCCCATAGACTTCCACGTCCAACCACAATCATGACTGAAATCTTATCTGAACTTGACTAAGATTGTCGCTTCGATCCAGAGTGTAGCCGGCAACCGCACCTCTTCAACCGCAATACAAGCAATGTTTTACGGCGGATTATGAGGCCGGCGGTGCTATCTCCCCGGTCCAACTATAGTTCTTCCACCTTAAACTTATATATCCCATCTTAAACTTATAATTCCCTTAAAGTTATATATTTAGAATTTTAAATAAATCCACATTATATTATGAAGTAAATTTATAAATTTTTCACTTAAATTTTACTGTAAAATCACAAAACATATCAAAGTAGGCAACATTTTAATTAAATAAAGCAATTACTTAATACCTTACTCTCAGTTTGGAAGTATTTTAACGAGTTGTATCATTAGGCTCAAACAAAATCCATTCTTTCGGAGTTTCAATAGCCTTCACCTAGTATATTCGATGGTACTTAGAACGTTCTTGGGAGAGTAGGTCTCGGCAAATGATTGATCGTAGAATGTAGGCGTAAAGCCGGTTCTACGACGCGACGACACTTTTGTCGCCGCGACAGAGAACTTCAAAACTTTTTATTTGTTTTTCAAAATTGAATTTTGTAATATTCATAGAGATTTTTATAACGAAGCTATATACGAACGAACTTTACCTACAAATCGATTAGAATAGAATAAACTCTATAAATTAATAGATATTTCCTAGATCTTCATTAAAAACTACAGCAAAGACTGAAAGAAGAGAATTAGACTCACAGTAAGTTGATTCCTATGTTCCCTCGTTACTAATGAATAAAATGGACCGATTTTGATAAATTATACAACGTTTCAACCTTCTTGGTAGTGCACATTGGATACAATGAAATAAAATTAAAAAAGGGATTTTAGTTGCCGTTTTTTATTTTTTTTCTAACAGAAACAAAAACTAGAGTGATATATTAATATAAAATCATATATTTACAGGCTATTCCGGCGACTTCGTCCGCAATTACTTTACATAATTCTAAAATCGTAAAACAACCTATGCATACATGCTTCCAGTGATTATTTAATTTCTGGCTAAATTTACAAAAAAAAATCTTATTATGCAGTAAAACCTTCCTGAGGGATCCCTCTACCTGTTGTTGAAGACTGCGAGAAAATCTGTCCACTACTTTTAGAGTTTATGACGAACAGACAGATAGACGCGACGGGGGACTTTGTTTTATAATATTTATAGATTAAACACTTATACTTGGTAATTATATAGATAATACATACAATTAATTGCATTCAATCACTGGTGTGAATTATGTTTGTTGTCTACTCAGTTACTTTTGCCTTGAATAACTCCTGGATATATATTTTTAAGAAACTTAGATAAACAAAGACTGGTTTTGACATAATGACAACTTCTGCCTGAATTCCGAAATTACATCGATTTGGTTTTGTGGATAGGAACGCAGACGGTTCTCTATCCTTCTTCTCCGAGAGAGCAATGTAGATATCTATCTACATTGTAACAAATTGAAGTAACTACAGAATAAACAGAATAGACTACAGCTACTAGAAATTGATCATACACTTATTACATAAACTATTCATGTTACATATTCATAATATTATTTTTACTAACGAAGAACTTCGAACTAGTATTATGCTTTAGATACTTTGAGACTTATATGGCTCTTGAGATCATGGCAGAATACTTCAAGAGTAATAAAGATAATCATCTAATAAGATAAAACGAATTTACTAAACAAAGAAGCACAAGTGACAGGATACAAGAGTTATTTTGACCAAATTTAAAGTATTTTGATCAAGAGCTTTTTTCAGTTTTTTGTCATGATATTGAAGAAACGCTTGTCGCTTCTTTGTGGTGCCTATTTGCAAAAAAATCTATACTCTTTGATTATTATAATCAATTAAACAAATCAGATGATACTGAATTATGATACAATGAGTAAGCCACAGCTTTCCATAGTTTTTCTTTACCGGCCTCAATATATTCTGTTAAAGTCTCAAGGTCTCAATATATTTTCTGTAAAGGTATCAAATCAACTAAAGAGACACAAAGTCGTGTCGTTCCTTTGTGGTGGTAATCAACACTAAACGGTATCCGCCATCTAACTATATATTAAGTACAGCGATTCACGACGTAATTTTGTACCGCCATTAGAAAATTATAAAATGTTCATTTGTGCGATTCATGACCGACCTCCTGCCCTTAATTGTTATGAAATGTACAGGATAATTTTACCGAAAATTCTGTAATCGAAGTTATTGTTTTTCAAAACAATAACATAATAATTTAAGTGGACAAATCGCCTAGTGGTAGTACGGTACACTTGGAGTTCCAGATTCGATTCCTCTTCAGGTAGTCATTTAATGACGAATGTAATTATTTTTAATCTGGGTGTTTCTAATTTTTTTTAAATGTGTCAGTGTCCATAGAATCGTAGCTGTATATTTAATCGCAGCAGGATAATGATTGTAAAAAGTTTCAAGCATTTTTAATTGGATTATTTTATTAGCTTGTTAGTTTAAAGCATTTTTTGGAAATTGAACTGACTTTGATCAATTATAAGTGGAAATCTGAAGAACGTTATATTTCATGTACAATACTTGTATACCTAGACTTATAATTTGTAAATAAGTTCTTTGTATAAATTAGGACTAAGAAAGGAAATTTAAATTTCCACACGGAAACAGACGAAAAGGGAAATGCAAAATTGATTTATTTTTAATTCTTGATTTCCTTCAAAAATATAGACGGCAAAAACAGAGCTGCGTGATTTTTGGAATGTGTTATAATATATTGACTTCTAAAACTCAAGTCGTTGTAAATAACAGTGACTATCGCGTAAGCATAGTGGCGATCAATTACTATAAAAAAAATCTTTATTCATATACTATTACTTTTTTTTCATTGTGACAGAATAAGAAACGGGCATGCAGACCACCTGATGTTAAGTGGTCACTGCAGTCCATGGACAACCACGTCCAATCTCAAATAGAACATAAGTTCTATTTAAGGGTGGACGCGGATGCGTTCCTACTCTCGAAGACTAAGATGGTCGCCTCCAATAATGTGTTTCTATATACTGTGTGTTACTATAGTATAAATAACGAGAATTAAAACAAAGTAACACAAAAGGCGGTCTTATCACCAACATAATTGTATGCAGCTTAATCACTGTCCAATGTTTAAAAACATATTGAATATTTCATAATTATATTTTGTGCGACGAAATAAGAGCATAATTTACAATTGAGTTACGCATGCGTAGTGGCACTGATGCTACTATTAGTTGGCCAAGGATTCCAAGTTTGATTTCCGGGGAAAAATACGTCTCATAAAACAGTCTTGTATACTTCGGAGTTTGGTATATCGGTACATAATTAGAAAGTTGGGACTCTGTATGACTTTACGAAATTAAAGTATTATTTTCCTTTCCTATTCCAGGAAGGAAGACTGACTTGCTCTCTTAATCATAATGCAATATAAATATTACTATTTATGTATGTATGTATGTATAAATATTAGTTTTATGGCACATTGACCTCTATTGTACCTTTTATGATTTTTGGCTATCTATATGTCCTTTTATTATTCAAGAACACCGTGACCGATTTTGATGAAAATTGGTATATAGACAGAACAAGAGATTGCGCAAAAGGATAGGTTACATAATAGGTTTACGACAGATTATTTTTAGAATTAACTATAACATATTCATTTATTATCATTACCATAATTATCATTGAATTTTAATACTGGCTGGGAACACACGAGATAACAGCTATTTTAAAAAACCGGTTTGCTTGTAATAGCAAAAAAAATTAACAACAATAGATTTTATTGAAAATTGTATTATTTTTTCACTTTTAGACAAAATGGAAAATCATTAATAGTGATCATATTATAACAGACTTTTACGGATTTGCGCAGATATATACGTATTTTCCTTCTTTTATAACGTGTTTCCTATACTCCTAATTGACATCACTCTAACTCATCCTATCTCTTCTGAACTGACTTAACTGACTCTAAATAACATTTTCTCACTGTTTTTTCATGTCATCAAACTTGGTTTACCTTATGCCTTGCTATACCCCCTCCGTTTCCCATAAGGTCTAATATATTGTCATAGATGAAGTTTTAAAGGTGGGAGAATTATAGTACGGCCGGGGAGGTACCACCGCCGCCCTCACGATCCGCCGTAAAGCCTTACTTGTGTTTCGGATGGAGAAGTGCGGTTGCTAGCTACACTTTGAAATGAGGCGATCATCTTAGTCCTCAGGAGTAATGACGTATCTACATTCGAGCTCAGATAGGATTTCAATCGTGTTTGTGGTTGTACGTGGATGTCTATGGGCCCCGACTACTCAATAGCAGGTGGTTTACATACTCGTTTGCTAATCTTCTCCCATAAAAAATTACGTCTTCCCAATGTCTTTTGAGGTCACCACACCTGGTTTTCCTTATACCTTGCCGTGGCATTCGAAGCCCTACCCCTTCCCTTCCAATAAAATCCTATATATTGTCACAGTTGAAGTAATTGTTGTAATATAAATCTAGAAAACAAGAAACATACTCAGAACTGAAGACACATCAGTACTCCATAGTAACGACTGCCACCGGTCGTCAAATCCAATTAGTTTTTAATCCAATCACGCCTCTATTGCTTGATACTAATAACTTTTTAATTACATAAGGGTTATTACAAGACGTTCATTTGCGTATATTTGATAATGTGATTTATAAATAATAGCAAAATAGTATGAGAAACATGGGTTCCCATGGGTAAATTTGTGGTTTTACCAAACGGGTATCCCCGTATTTTACCAGACCCGTATTATTGGTATATATTTTTGTCCCAAGTGTTTTAATTTAAGGTTTAGAGTGTATCAAATTTTCACGTGACGTGACGTCAAATCTGTGACGTCGAACTTTGGACTTGGTAGGACACGTTCCGTAGGCACACGTTGGGTTCTGATTAAGTTGTTTGTTAATTACATTTTTAGAGGCAGAAATGAAAAGTTGTGTGGTTTCTTTTGACGTCTCTTCTACAAAAACTCGGTGCTTGAAATATTGACATAAAAAAACCTTTGTATAACATCCACTTTAAATAAAATATTTTGATTTTTTTTATTACGAAACCACGCTACAAGTAATCGATAATCGCACCTCTCCAACCGAAACGCAAAAATTGTTTTACGGCGGAGTATGAGAACTGTGGTGGTACTTCCCCTATTGAATAATAATTTTACCACTTAACAAAACGTTGGTTTAAACGTCTAAACGCGACCACAAAATCGCTTCTGTTACTATAAGTCAGAAAACTCAAACGATCTACATAGATTTTACCATGTAACGAGTAATCGCGATTACCAATTTTTGATTGCTGATATTCCGAACTAGTTGCATACCTCGTGGTCACAGATAAACCGCTGTGGTGGTGACCACGAGCCATGCAACTGGTTCGAAATATACTCCAAAATCGTTGATTGTGATAAATTCCGCGATAATATAACTTTAAAATCACATGATCTACATAGGAATTTCTTTAGAAATATTTCAATTATTTACTGTCCAATGAGTAAATAGCGTATGTAATTGATTATTACCCCTCCTATCTAACAAAGGCCAAAGTTGAGAGTCTCTTGACACATAAATAGACCTGAAATGACAGTGGAAGGAAACTTCAAAGGTTTAGGCGTAACGATTTTACGTATGATTTGCTCTATATACGCAACAACAAATATACGAGGGTGCGTTTTTAAGTCCGCGGAATGGCGGGGTTGGAGGGGGGAT
>DWON01004137.1:0-16754 GCA_018251015.1 Phocides pigmalion okeechobee | reverse complement strand
GGTTGTCCATGGGCTGCAGTGACCACTTAACATTAGGTGGCCTGCATGCCCGTTTCTTACTCTTTCATAATAAAAAAGTAGTATAGTAGTAGTAAGTTGTCCTTTAGTATAACCTGCGTATTGGTTGTTTATATTCCGTCACACATTTCCATTCTCGCGTGATGTTACAAGTATAACCAGCCGTAGCTTGTTATGCTTCATACATTTTGCTTAACAAATAAGCCTTATTTATCATCTTTCTTCTTTTGTTCGTAGAGAAATACTTTTAACAAAAATATAGCCTGCCTGGAAATCACTACGAAATAAAAATTTATTAAAGTAGTTTTTGAGCGTAACCCTTCATTAAAATTCGTAGAATATCATCAGCTGTCGCTAAATCACGAAGTGGACTGTTTACGATACGTGTACTATTATTATCGTATACTTCAAATTATATTTAACCGCCATTTAAGTCTATTTTTTTTACTTCATAGTAAATTGCCGTCATTTCTTTAAAAAACATCTTAATTTTTTAGGGCTTAAATCTTAAAACTCCTACGTTAATGCGACAAAGTTGTTAATTTTTGGTCAAATTCCTTAATTTTCTTTTTCTTTATCATATCTTCGATTGCCTTAACCTGAAATATAGAACTTTTACCATGTAATTTTTAATTATAAGGCCCAATCCTAAAAAAAATTGAATCATCTTTAAGCTTATTTAGATACTACGAATATACGGAAAAGATAAATGTACTCGTGTGTTACATAAATGAAAATTTCCATCTTTCTGGAAGTCTATTCAAAAGATATAAACAATAGTCTAAAAAAACCTTCGAATACTTCCGTTACAGGCACGGCCACAACAAACCAGAGTAAACGGCGCCTTCAGTGCCAATATATTGCTTTCTCGCGTGACGTCGTTACAAGCAGCTGTTGCCAGTGCCTACTTGTTTTTGCTGCCTATATTTCGCTCGACAATACAAAATTCCCTACTTTATCATAGAAGTTGCTAGTTCTAGGAACACGTTACTTTTTCGCTATCAATGGCTCGTTATTATGTCGTGCATTGAGAAATGAATAACGTTACTCTTAATTATAGGTTATTTATATCAAAGATGGGAGAACTATAGTTCGACTGGGGAGGTGCCACCGACGCCCTCATAATCCGCCGTAAAGCACTACTTGTGTTTCGGTTGGAGAGATGCGGTTGCCGGCTACATTTTGAAGCGAGGGGACCATCTTAGTTCTCAGAAGCGGCAATATATCTACGTTCGAGCTCAGATAGGATTAAGGTCATGTTTGTGATTACCTGTTATCCACATTTTATTAATTCATATAATGAGATAATTTTAGATAATCTCTCCTAATTGGTATAGTTTGACCGAGGACTACCGCCATCCTTACAATTTTTCACCAGGCGATTCTGAATTTCTATTGGAGGGTAGTGGTTTTCGGCTACCGTTGAAAGGGAGACAATCATCTTAGTTCTTAGGTGTAGGTACGCATCTATGTACATATGTCCTGAGAAAAACCTTCACTTCTGTTTGGAGTTGGATGTGGATCTTCATGAAATTATATTTAACTTTAAGAAGTATATGCGGCCAAACATAAAAATGTAAACAATTAAAAAATAATTGATTAAATAAAGTTTTTAATTACCAAAGGCCCTTTCTGTTAAGAAAAGGTTAGGGTAAGGAGAAAAATGAGATGGTAAGTAAATATTAAAGTAGTAGAGTGCTAGGATTTTCTGGGTAGGAATTGTAGAGAATCTGTGAAGTCGTCCAAGGTCCATTCTATTCGCGGGAATGTGTTTGAGAAAGGAGCGTTTATTTCAATCTTGGAGCCTGTATCGTCGTTGCTTCAATAGGAGAATCTTGGAAAAATTCCAACTCCTTTTGTTTGAAATGAGACACGAATCGAGTTTTGTTAAACTCAGTACTACATTGTGTTGTGATGTTTTAAGATCTAAATGTAAATTTTAATAAGAGGATAATATTGTTTAGGTAAATATTGTTTTTATTTAATTAGCTAAACGAGTGCCTTAGGGCCATCGAATGAACTGTAAACAAAAGGTAGTATTTTTAAGAAAATGTTTTATATTAATTAAACTGTTATTATTCTGATATATTTGAATGCATTATTTTTAAAACTACAATATATAAGAATAAGTCTAAATAAAAAAAAAACAAAATGCTATTGTTAGAATATGATAACTTCTTAACATTTCTTTCAACCACCATCTTACAAAACTTGAAATAAGTCTGTTATGGATGCAATAGTACGGCTCTTGAACCCATAAAATATGGATAAGATGCGTAGTTATGGCAAGAAAATTACGAAACAAGAAAACACAGGACACTGCGTATTACATAAAACCTACAGGACCATCATCATACGCGTTCGGCGTTTGAATCGCAAGGGAAAATATTTAAAGGTAATAACTTTAAGGAATCACTCGGCATTACGGGTCCCAAATCATAATAAATTGAGTGGAGGTCGAGGATAAAGTAGATTGACAAGGGTCTTTAGCGCAGCCTCGGGCTATGAACATCAGCTTGTACTGGATAGGCCTCCAGTTTATGGAGTGAATCGACGCGTTATGATTTTTTGGGCGTTCATGATTGGTCGATCTACCCTTTGTTTGTCAATCATTTAATCCAAGCAGAGAAATATTTTATTTGTCAATTTTTAACCTGTTTCTAATTTAAGTTTATACAGTTTATAACTTTTACTCATTGGTACTTGAGGTCACAGACTTCTCTCTTACACTAGACGCTCTTAGCGATGGGACATAAAAGTTTGCAAGTATTAAATAAATATTAGTAACCAAGAGGTATATTTCATTTGGCGAAAGGTAATTGTAGTGGAAAGTCGCCACATCATCACCCCCTGATCAAATGCGTGTTCAAATCACGTCGGGGTCACCATTTTGGTAAATGGAGATCTCCCTTCAGGCGAGTTCTTGTGCCTGGGAAGCGGCCGTGCTCCGATAATCTCATTTCGGGGTTTTGTGTGTATGCAACATAATTAGAAAACTTCGATAGCGTGATTCAGGACCATGTGGCGCCATCTCTTGCCGAGTAGCGGAAAGTCGCCACAATTACATAAATTTTGTTATTTATAGATACATTATTATATTTCATGATTGAAGGTGATATAAACCTACTATTAATATGAATATGCCCAAGATGAAAGCTCATATTATATAGGGCACTATTGATATATACATATCTGTCCCCAAGGATCATAGTTATATCAAATATATACTAGTAGTAACTTTTATCATAACCGCTTTTAAACACTTCATTGTAATTATAATCATTATAATTATCACTTTTATCATGATTCTCGAACGAACTAGTAGACGGCAAATTACAAATTACTAATTTATGTTCATATAAAAACACTATATGTATGTCTATTTTTATCATATTTTTAATAAATTTGTAAATATATCCTTAATTCACACAAATATTAATTATACAGCAATTTTTATTTTAGTGGAGGTAGTGGAAGAGGTATTTTATATTAGGTTGATACATTAAAAATATTTTCAATATTGCAATAGAATATCGTAAAAGTGTTTTATCTTAAAGATACAAAATAAAATAAACAAAAGCTCGTTTATAAAGATGAAGAAAGTTTTGTTATTAAACTTTATAAGCTTCACTTACTCAAGATAGTGTTTCGTATTATATTCTTTACAAAGCTTTTAATCAAAGGACAAGGATTACAAGTTTTATTATATGAGAAAATAAATGAAAAATTGTACGCAGTCGGCAGTTCAGTGATTATTATACTTCTCTGTGTATATTTAAATCAACTTCAAATGGGATACAGGTTTAACGTAAGGTCATTAATAAGAATTATAAAAAAAAAACGCTTTTGCAAAAAAATATTCTCAAGTACAGGTATTGTAAATGATTTGGAGTAATATCGTAAAACGTAATCACGACTACTAATTTTCAAAAGCAATTAATTTTGAGTACTTGTTAGTAAATTGCATAGGTGTTTGTTATTTTTATACATACTTCATAAATATCACGGAAACCACATGACATAAAGCAATCAGCGGGGTTTCGTGAGGAAGGAATTCATATAGGGCCGAAACTTGTCGTTTTAACCTGAAAATAAGACGTAAGTGTAACCGTTATGGGTACGAAATAAAGTATAGGTAAATAAGAATTATAATAAAAATCGAGTCAGTTGGAACTTTTAAAGTTGGTAGAGCCGTTAGAGCTCGCCCGGAGCGGCACCACCGTCACCCTCATAACCCGCCGTAAAGCAACATGTATTGTGTTTCAGGGAGGTGTGGTTGCCGGATACACATTAGTTTGGAGGCGACCTTGGACACCGCCATTGCCACGCCACCGACATTGGAGGCGACCATCTTAGTCCTCAAGAAAAGAACTTCTGTTCTCTTTGAGATTGGACGTGGTAGTCCATGGGCTGCAGTGATCACATAACATAGGTGGCCTGTATGCTCGTTTCCTACTCTTTCATAAAAAAAACGAATTACTATTGATACCACTAATATTCTATTTCTGCCTCATAACAGCATTTTAAAGCTGCTGTGTTTTTGGTATGTAGAGTTTAATGCTTTTGGAGGTAAAATGAAGTTTTGGACGTGTTTAATTGGCGTCCGTATTCAATTTAATTCTTTCAGATACGGCAAATAAAAAACAATATATTTTTTTAAACAGATATGGACATAAAACGTAGTTGTTTTGAAAATACAGACACACTTTTAAATTTTCCATTTAAAATATTGGAATACAGGCGTCTTTAAAACGTAAATTTCGTATAGAAATCTAAATGTTCCGAATGTTATCATCTATCTTTATTCAAGAAACCAAAGAAACACCTTAGAACCTCCAAAAAGTGAAGACATTCACAAAGCACCTTCCGGTATGTGAATAGCAAGCTTATCAGAACATTATTCAGAGGGCGCTGGTGTGAAGATGTAGTTCCCCTAGTGTGATGACACATATCGCGTCCCAGATCTCGTCTATGGCGAGTGGCATTCCTACGGGCATAACGAATATTGTAAGGGAATGTGCAAACGCCGTCACAGACGTTCGGGATTACCATCTTCCTGCAGGCCAAATGTTCAGATGCTTACTATGGCTTATAAGAAGATGTTTACTATAGCTTATAAGACAATGCTTACTATAGCTTTAAAGGGAGAACTATAGTTCGACCGGGTAGGTACCACCGCCGCCCTCATAATCTGTCGTAAAGCATTGTGTTTCGGTTGAAAAGATGCGGTTGCTGGCTAAAAAAATGCTGCATGGGAATGGACTCTCTCTAGATTGTTTACGTTAGGTATTATTATATTTAGTTTTAAGTTCTACATTATTGCAATTAACATGTAAATTGTGTATAAAAAAGTTAAGTAAAATAAAATTATGTTACTCACTTCAGTAAACCGTTCATATGTAATAAATATATATGTAGATAACTTGTTCGTTATTGCCAGTATTTAGGTCGGTCGATTTTTCCTTCGCTACTCCTAAGTGAATATTTGCATGACGGTAATGAACTCCTTGTGCGGAATGGTCTATAAAAAGTAACCGAGTTCTTGTCTAAGACTGCTTTAATTAAAAACATTTTATCGCCTGCCTTTGATGCTTATATTGGATTCAAAAGTTAATTAAAATGTAGGTTAATTACGTAGTTTAGATTACGTTTTCATGTTAGGATAAGGTTTGTTAATCTTATTTTGAAGCTCCATTATGTTTCACTTGACAACCGGTTTTTTTACTTTTTATAAACCTTGTGTTCTGTTGTGTACAAGAAAAACAGATTAGTGTCAGAAAAAAGACTATACCAAGTATATCTTAACTTTTATTTAGTTTTAGGTTAAGTTGTCATCGATGATTTTAATTAATAAGCGGTGTTACGTGAAATGATCATTGCTGCCGAGCGATCCATTCCGAGGGTTTTCACCCTGGAGAAGAAGCCCGGGTGAAGAGTGAACCATCGAGGCCCGAATAATCCCCACCATTTTCCTTTCCCGCTAGAGCTGATGGTACCACCGAGTATGAGTATTAAACTTGATATTAGATGTCTCTTTCTAAACTTATTACACACGAAGAAGGGTTAGGTTCTAGTCTGCCATACTAACTGCAGATACACGTATTTTTGACCACTTCACAGAGTACACTCAGGAATCCTTGTGATTTTTTCGCGGTAAAAGCAATCGAAGCAAATCGAACACACATCTCAAAAAATCTAACAAGTATTAGGGATTCGAACCTCGAACCATTTTTGAGAGGACGGAAGGTTATAGCTAGTCTATGCTTATACGTAATAGATAATTACTTTATTTTATAATACTTCGTTTCACTTATCTTGCAACATTGTAACGTAGTAATTCTGTACTAAAGACGACCTAACAAATTGCAGGCAATCTGTAACGTAATATTAACTGTCAATTATGTAGTTACTAGTTCAGTAATCGAATATTGTTTCTTTAAATATCTGTTGCGCGGAGTAAAAATAATTACACTAATCAATATTGCTGATTGTTTGCGTTTTCAACGGAGTTGTTGACTTGTAGACCGTAGTTTAATAATTACCTTCCTGAGAAGGTTTCAGTAACTATAAAATTTAATATATATTTTTATGACATAATAAGTAAACGAATAAGAGGTCATAGTTGCTCATGAAGAACTGTGATCAATCCCAATCGTCAGCCACATATACTTTTCTACCACTGAGGACTAAATTAATCACCTTGTTTAAGCCCTAAATTTAATTTATTCATACCCTATAAACTAGAAATCAGGTATCAATTAAAAGTTTCGCGAGAAAACGTTTTTTTTTATTTATAAACGCCCTCAAAAGATTTGATTCGGTTCATTGGTTTCTCGATGGATTCAATTATAATTAATTTCAAGGTATATCACGTTATGTTTAGGTTATTTTAATTAATAATAGTTCTGATATTAAAGTGTCATACACACACTTAATATAATAATTTATGCTATCAATAGAACCCATATAGAACTATCTATCTTAACAATATCTTAAACTTTAGCTCCATAAATTATAACAATTCACATATTCAGAACAACGATTCTTGTGCTGGATCCAGGACAAATTTCGCCACGCAGTAAGCCACAAGCGAAAGCTTATTAATCATTGCTCGCACACAGGCACCGCGTGCGCAATATATTACGTACCACTAGTTCGGCCAAAACGTTTGATTTTGCTAGGACATGCTTCCTTTCTAGGATATATTTTGTAGGAGTACCAGTGCCATATTTGAAGTAACGAGTTTACTACAGCTTTCTGTAAAATCGTCACGCAGTAAGTCACAAGCTAAAGGTTATTAATCATTGCTCGCACACAGGCAGCGCGTGCGCAATATATTATGTACCACTAGTTTGGCCAAATCGTGTAATTTTGCTAGAACATGCTCATTTTCTAGGACACATTTTATAGAAGTACCATCGAAGTATTACGAAGTAATTATGAGGACTAAGGCAATTGTCTCCTTTGTAAATGTACTAATGCCAGCTTTCAATAGAATCGTAGTCAACTACAAAAAATCCTACCCACGTATAAATCTCGGAATAACAATACGCTTGATTAAAAAGCTAAAACAAAGCAGATAAGTAAACAAATTAACTTTGTAACAATAAACAAAGCTATTGTTGGGTTTATTCGCAAAAATTGTATTGTAATTATAGTATGATTTTATAAGTTATTTTTACTCTAAAATTTACAAGTACCAAGTATACCTTTTTATAAAAGAAGTAGGAAATGTGCGCGCAAGTTAATTGTAAGTGATACTACAGCCCATGGACATCTGACACTCTCTATAATCCATGTAAATAAGAAACTCGCAACTGCAGACGATCACAGATGCTGTGCCATTCCTGGGGAGTATGATTATCATCTCATACGTAAAAAAGTTTGCAACTGCACCTTTGTATCGAACTTTAAATTTGTTCTAGAAAGTAATGTTTTGGGTAGGAGAGAGGACAGTCAAACTGCACAAGTTTGACAGTCTTATTCTACTTAAGTCATATTTTACTTATCTTTACTTTTTTATTATGTGAGAAGACCAGCAAAGGAGCACGCAAACCACATGATATTAAGTAGTCGCAGCCCATAAACATCCACTTACAATCTTGTGATTTGTGTGACGTGTTTGTACACGACAGAAATCCTATCTGAGCTCGAACGTAGAACCGTTGTTACTCCCGAAGACTAAGATGATCGCGTCGCTCCAAAGTGTACACTGCAACCACAACTCTTCAACCGAAACATCACTAATGATTTACGGCGGATTATGAGGGCGGAATTATTTTTACTTATTTTAAATTATTGTCTTTTATTATTTCTCGTACTTGTCCGGCAATTTTCAAATATAGCCCTGGCAACACTACACATGATAGTAAGGAGCCGAACAGTTGGCGTTAATGGCCGCCCTTACCCTAGGGAAATGCGCTTTGATAATGTGAACAGTAATTTTATGATGCAACAATGGCGACGGATGGTGAACGAGATAGTTACAGATTTTTGAATAAATCAAGTAGCTGCAAAAAGGAAAAATGTTACTAATGACTAATTAAAATTTGATTTGCTTTTATTTTATTTTTATTTTTTTATTGCGAAAGAGTAAGAAACGGGCATGTTGGCCTCCTGGTGTTAAGTGGTCACTGCAGCCCATGGACAACCACGTGCAATTTCAAACAGAACTGAAGATCTATTCAAAAATGGACGCGGATGCGTTCCTACTCTTGAGGACTAAGATGGTCGCCTCCAATAGTGTGTATCCGGCAACCACACCTTCCCAACCGAAACACAATACATGAAAAACGTTTTGCTTTATGGAGGGTTATGAGGGTGGCGGTGGTACCGCCCCGTGAGAGCTCTAAAGTCTCTACCACCTTTTGAACTTTATAATAATCAAGCAGTTATACGTTCAAATTACAATTGTAGTTTCATAGATTTTTATATTTTTGTTGGTAGATCTTCCAATGACTGACAATGCAACAAGTTGCCAGTAACATATCGGTCAGGCCAGTCCTACAGTTTTAATTGCTTTGGTCGACGCCAATGCTCGGGTAGCCTACGCCTCTATTGTTCTCGTAGCGAGCGATTTACGAGAATAAATTTTCACTGGAATTTGTAAAAGGTATAACAAAAAATTGTATAAAAGTTTTACGCTGATATATTATTTGAAATATCTAAGGTAAGAGGCGCTGCATCAATAAGAAAATAACTTTAACGGTAGGGGAACTATAGTTTCACCGGGAAGGTACCACCGTCGTCTTCATAATCCGCCGGAAAGTATTTCTTGTGTTTCGGTTGGAAAGTTTGATTAAAACAATTCTATCTTAGGATTCCAGATCAATCAATTAGCCGACAGTGTAGCAAAATATATCTAACACACAAGAGACAAGTCTTCCAATTTGCGAGTACATCGTAATAATTATTTTATATTAAAAAATTATAATATATAATGTGAATTTAGTAGAAACTGTATGGTTCAGCCGTCCAACCACTACATCTGTTTCTAAAATGAAGTAAATCATATGTTTCAATGCAAAGGTGAGGATACTAAGTCACACATGAGGCATGCCTTTTGGTCCTTGACGGTAGCAACGTGTCTATATTCAGTGTTACTATTTTTAATATAGATATCTGCAAGCAACAGTGACCTCATACCTTACGTGGGCGTCACGCACGTTTCCGATATCTGTTGTATGAAAAACAGCGGCATCTAATACTATTTTTATAAGACAAATAATACAACAAATATAATCAGGAACGTACAAGTAAAACTCGTTAAGTAAGAAATATATTCCGTTATCGATAAAGTCAAAGGTAGTTAATACGATCATCGCCGCGAGCAATGCCGAGAGCACACTCGTAATGGGTAAAATAAAAGGTAAAAGTCGGCCATATTTGTCTGCGCTGATTTAATAATTGCGGGAACAATTCTTCATTTGTCCGCCATTAAATGAATTCATCTTTTTTAATTGTGAAGCGAGAATTTAACTTATGTGGTAAGCAAATGGGGAAATAAAATAGGTGAGTTAAAGCGGATTTGTGGTTTGATACTAGTCATTACCGCTCTTGCATTTTTTATTACATTTACGTAGTAAACGAGTGAGCAGTTCGTAGGATGTTACGTGGTCATTACCTCCCATCTATAAACTGCTCCATATATGTTCTTTTTTATAGTGAAAGAGCAAGAAACGGGCATGCAGGCCATCTGATGTTAAGTGGTCACTGCAACCCATGGACAACCACGTCCAATCTTAAATAGAACAGAAGTTCTATTTGAGAATGGACATGGATGCGTTCCTGCTCTTGAGGACTAAGATGGTCGCCTCCAATAATGTGTATCCGGTAATAATGTGTAGATTAGAAGTGCCACGTAAAGCTAATGCTGATCATTGATGTGGTGTCACTCCTAAGAACTAAAATGGTCGCCTTAAATGTAAGTAAGATAGCAACCACACCTGTCCATCGGAACACAAAAATTGGTTCACGTGGAGATTGGTTGTGGCAGTGGTACCTCCCTGGTCGGAATATAAGTTCTACCAACTTTAACAATATTGCTATACTTACAGTACAGCAAGGTGTTAGAATTTATGGTCCTGGTTTATTTTAAGCATACATAAGCCATTAATAGGAATTTTCAGGTGAGAGGTATTAAAATAGAGTGAAGAATCGATAAAGTGAGTTTGCCTCTACTACCGTAAAAACCATAACATAAAATAAGATTGCCAAATTTATATTCTTGTTTCAGCATCCTCAATCAATTATATTAAACAATGAATACGACAATAGATCAATATGGATGAGAATAATAGTTGAAACAATTAGGAAAATTATCTTTACAACATTGATTCTAAAATCTTTTGTTTCTAAAACAAAACAGCTGTAATCAAAGAAAGATCGTATTGTTTTAGAAAACTTAAATTTCCAACACGTTTACTAGTCCAAAGGTATAAATGTAGTTCTCTACTTTTGCTTATCGATTTTCATAGCTACTGACAGATATTCTTAAAATTTTCATTTAGATATTCGTCCGTAGTTAAGGATCAAAGTATTCAGGTGACTGCGCGCGCATCAAAAGGCATTGAACGAACGTTTAACGGGTTTTCGTTGCGTGTGGCTTGGCGTCACTCTTTATAATTATATATATATGTCTATAGCCCAGCCAAGGGATCGTGAAAGGGTTTAAACCATGAGCACTTCGTAGAGTTGAGAAATGATGTCATTTATGTCACTGTGACTGTAGTCAGAGTGAAAATAACACTGTTATATATATTTTATAATAATTATTTTTGAAACAACGATGGCATAAGTAATTAAAAATAATGAACCTTTTGCATACTATATCAATGGTACAAGCGCGAGGCTCGATGGTCGTTGAAATATTCATGTGATAATTAACCTGAGTCTCATTATGTAACCATACATTTTAATAATGGATATGTGTGGAGTTTAAATTTTAAATGTGTTTGTTAAATGAGTTTAGAATAAATGTTATTTTATTTACTTCTATAAAATTTTAAATGTTATTTCTTACTTGTATCGATGTCGTTTTCTATTTGTATTATTTGACAAGAATAGGAAATAATTCGATATTTAAATCTGCAAAGCTATCAACAATATATTCAATTTTTTATATTATTTTGATTCTCATAAGACATTTTTACATTTCGTGAAGTATTAATTACTTTGCAAAAAATATCAACATATTATTTTTTCTAATACAGAATTTAAATAGTACGTATCTGTTACTTTAAAGTATGGACGTAGCAACGGAGAAGGTATTGCATATAGACAACAACGAAAGTGATTGAACGTAATTTGTCACTGTTTGTCATAGTAATAGTTAGTAGTCAGTGAAACAGTGATTTTTGCTATGATGTGATTTTATTAGTCAACTCTAGTTCGTAATACCTAGTTATACGAAGTAAAGTACACTGCACACCCTTCTTTTTATGTTTACTATGAGGCGCTTTCACATCGTGCTTCTCTATTTTTGTAGTTTTGAAGGGTTAACATAGATTTTTTATTCGACCGCAGTGGTAAACGAGCACGCAGACCATCTAACTACATAATTTTCTGCAATCTTACAACTTTACACTGGATTGAAGTCTATCTAAATTTCAAAGATGGGAGAACTATAGTTCGACCGGGGAGGTACCACCGTCGCCCCGATAATCCGCCGTAAAGTTGTGTTTAGGTTGGAGAGGTGCGGTTGCCGGCTACACTTCGAAGCGAGGCGACCATACAAGTTCTCAGAAGTAGCAACGTATCTACGTTCGAGCTGAGATAGGATTTTAGTCGTGTTTGTGTTTATACGTGGATGTCTATGGGCTGCGTCTACTTAACATCAGGTGGTTTGCATGCTCGTTTGCTACTTTTCTCATGTAAAAAAATACACAGACTGGTTTCTATTTTCGAAGTGTAGCCGGCAGCTGCATCTCTGCAATCGACTCACAAGACTTGCTTCATCACAGATTATGATGGTAGCAGTAGTACCTTTGTAGCAGTAGTACCTTTGTAGTATAATGTGTAGCTCAGCTAATGGCAGATGGTCGCTATAGATAAATGCCTACAAAATAAATTTGAAATGAGTCCTATCTGAAGTTGGCAGATGCTTTAGTCCTTTGTAGAATTAAGTAGGACTCGTGCGATACTACGCTTTTCAAACTGTATCACCAGCAAGGTTTAACTGCTATTATAAGCCAAAACAACCATTAACCGATTTGAATATTTTATTTTATTTATCCCAGTGAAGGCAATAGAATAAATACCGCTGCAGTTAGCTGCAATTACAATTTAGTAATTACAATCGGTATCCATAAGGATGACAAAACCCAAGACGCAATTTCATAAAAGTCAGTGTTTAGAGTTTAAATTATTCACAACTTTTTTTAAAGTGTTGATTTCGGGTTACAACTTTGGTTAGGCTGAACAATTCTACAATACTTTAGTAGTATCCCTGAGTTACATCGCGAGGCTATGAAAACTTTATTTTATTGTACGACGCTCGACTCTTGTTTTAATAATACAAATGAGAGCCATATTGAAAATGTTAATATGCATCTTCTGTCCTCTACCTGCGTACAGGGACCGCGTTACGTTAAAAGAGTAAAGGCACGCCGATATCTCGTGTCACGGAATTGAAGACCGTGGCAGTCAATTTTTAAGGGCGAATTTTTTGCAACGGTCACATCGCCAGGGCTCGGCCTGCGCTGTGCTTTGGCTACGCCCTTACACTGAATGTCTATTTTTAGACTAAATAAACTGAATGTAACGTCTTATTAAAATAGTATCTGACTCCATGCGTATGTATATTACAAGTGATGACTAGATATATAGTTTAGAACTCCACGACTTATTTAAACGTTATATAATAGACTTGATAGCTTAAGATTCTAAAAGTGTGTTCCAATCAAACCTTTTGAAATCAGAATTAATATTATAGTATCATATTTGTATCATTTATAAAAAACATATTTGAACATAATAATATATGAAATATAAAGAGATATTCATAACGACTTAATACAAATTAGACTATATAGCCTCTTTAAATTTTAGGGCTGACTTTTTAAAGATGGGAGAACTATAGTTCGACCGGGGAGATACCTTCGCTGCTCTCAAATCCGCCATAAAGCTTTACTTCTTCCGGTTGAAAAGGTACGATTGCCGGCTACACTCTGAAGCGTTGCGACTCTTAGTCCTCAGGAATAGTATCGTGCCTACGTTCGAGCTCAGATAAGATTTCAGTCGTGTTTGTGGTTGTACGTGAATACGGGTTACGACTACACAACATCAGGTGGTTGCATGGTCGTTTGCTACTTTCCCACATAAAAAAAATTATGCACAACAATGTATTGTTGCAGCCTACATAAAGCAATCCTCAAGGTCTTGTGTAATCGCACTGTGAAAATCCACGTTCGAGCTAAAACCTTGGACCATTTTTGCTACCATTATATTTCATTTTTGGCTAGTATCCATGTAGGCAAATGGAACAGTTAATCGATTAGCCTCAATGGGTACTTTAGTCTAGTTCTACAACTGTATACGCAAGTTTATTAAAGACATCATTATTTACACCACATCAAACAAATATTACTTTCATATGTGTAAAGAGCAGCAGCCCCGTTATTTAAATATACCCCCCTCCTCAGGATAGCTCATTCAAACATAAAACATACAACTACTGTTTTAGTAGGTATGTAATCAAATTGAAAATAAACAAAAATAGGAAAACTTAGGGTTTTTATTGAAGTCTGAAACAGTACGAATAGGTTATTATGGCGTTGGGTGGTAAATTTTGTCGCGAACCCCCTACGTTGAATTGGCGAACCCCTGGAGGTATGCGAAGCCCACATTGAGTAACCCTGTATTTTTTACGAATACGTCGTGTTAAACTGTATACATAGTTTCTCGCTGTACGAGTAAGCCCCGTATCGTTTTAACCGTTCAACTTTGTTTTTAAGCTTAACGAAGCATAGTTTTATCCCAAAAGTAAATAAACTAACGCGCTCCGTATGTGATTTTGCTCAATTTGAAACAAATGGCGGTATTACTAGTAATGCCACGTGAGTACAACATTTTTATATACTGTTTAAAGATGGGAGAACCGTAGTTCGACCGGCGAAGTACCACCGTCCCCTTGATCGTCCGCCGTAAACTATTACTTGTGTGTCGGTTGGAGAGATGCATGCACCAGCTACACTATGAAGCGTCCATCTTAGTCCTCAGGAGCGTACCTACGTTCGAGCTTAGATAGGATTTCATCCGTGTTTGTGGTTGTACGTAGATATCAATGGGCTACGACTAACGTCAGGTGGTTTGCATGCTCATTTTCTACTCTTCTCACAAAAAAACTGTTGTTGGTTACTAGGGTTAGGTTTCTTCATACTACTAGGGCAGGCTAGAAGCATACTTCCTTATGTATTGTGCTCCATATATATGTACATGTATATACATATATGTATATAGCGATAACAAAACGAATTAGTAACCAACTCCAATGACTCATATGTCTAAATTATAAAGTTTGTGTAAAGCTACAACAAGATTTGATAACAGACAAGTGCCTTCGGGAAAATGCACATAAAATGTATTTCAGAGATAGAAACGTACCTTGTACGGCCGCAGACGACACTAATTCTATTTGGAAGTAATTACACGTTTCCACGGGCGACAGTGATACTGTTATTAGTTGGCTTTGCTGCTCGCTTACTATGTGAATTTCCTGTATGTAATATTTTTGCTACAAAAGCGTATCGTAACTGCTGCTAATATTTAAAAGATTTTTCTACATTCCTCTCATACAACTCACCTGATATTTATAATTCATTGCTGCTCATTGACATATTTAACCGACTCCATATAAAACACACTTTCCACATGAAGTAAGTTACAAACGTTGCAACTTCTAATGACCGAGATGGAACACTACGATCAAGTGACCCTGGATTATCATACCTCTATGTTTTAAATACAGCATCGATACATTTCGCTGTCGTTCATAAATGTCGTCATTGCCGTCAAATAATAACAATTGAATAAGTTGAATTAGACAGATGAATTGTTTACCAGATACTGCTTAAAATTGAAATTTGCAGATTGGACTCTTGTTTCATGTTGGTAGCTTAGATTGTTATATCACAACGCAAATTTGAAGTGAATACAATATTTTTGGTCTCAAAAAGAATGAGAACGCATTCAGTAAACAATATCGAGCCTATGTTTTATGGTATTTCGAGCCTGCACAGACGAGGGATACTCTTCAAAGTACTTACATCCCTCAAAATAGAGTTACTAATCTACAGTAGTCTTATTGTTTTGAGAAGAGTAGCAAACGACCATGCAAACCACCTGATGTTAAATAGTCGCAGTCCATAGACATCTACATTCAACCACAAAAACGAGTAAAATCGTATCTGAGATCGAACGTACATACTCCTGAGGACTACGATGGTCGCCTCACATCAAAGTGTAGCCGGCAACCACACCTCTCCAATCGAAACACAAGTAATACTTTACTGCGGATTATGAGGGCAGCGGTGGTACCTCCCCGGTCGAATTATAGTTCTGTCACATTCAAACCTTCTTCTGGTACCTAGTATAAAATACAAACGAAGGGCTAAAATTAGCACATACAAAAAGTCCCGGAAAAAAACAGACATCGACCCAAAGGCCCTAGAATATAAGTAATATCATATGAAACATCATTTAAAGAATTCAAACTTGGCCAGCAACATTCTTTATAGTTAATTCAATTAGCGAGATATTCAAGAACTAGAACCGCTTTGGTATTGGATTGAATTTATTCCAATCAGTACGGAAAGAGTATTAACGACCACCTTCCTTCTTGGATCGGATTTTGAAAATAAAAGACAATAACGAGTACTCCCTATAGAGAGCTACGAGTTAAAGCTTCTCAATTCATTTCAATTAGAATCTATGTCTCAATCAGAATTGGTTTGTATACCTACAAAAATTTGTAGACTTAAACGACGTTTGGGTTTTTTATTATGAAACAGTAAGAAACGGGCATGTAAGCCACCTGATGTTAAGTAGTCACTGCAGCCCAACCACAACCACGTCCAATCTCAAGTAGAACAGAAGTTCTATTAAAGGATGAACGCGAATGTGTTCCCACTCTTGAGGACTAAGATAGTCGCCTCCAATTATGTGTATCCAGCAACCACACCTCCCCAACCGAAACACAATACATGAAGAACATGTTGCTTTACGGTGGGTTATGAGGG
>DWON01004136.1:0-16755 GCA_018251015.1 Phocides pigmalion okeechobee | reverse complement strand
ATAAGTTTGAAGTATATAACGTAAATATCAATAATAATGATTCTATAGATGGAATTTTACTGCCTTTACGCGTTTCACCACTTTTTTATTTTTTTTATTTGTGAAAGAGTATAAAACGGGCATGCAGGGTACCTGATTTTAAGTGGTCACTGCAGCCCATGGACAAACACGTCCAATCTCAAATAGAACAGAAGTTCTATTTAAGGACTCTTGAGGACTAAGATGGTCGCCTCCAGTAATGTGTATCCGGCTTTCAACTATCTAGAGAAATAAACACGTAATTACTTCGATATTATCTTTAGCAACTTGCGACATAAATTGGAGATTATGAGCTCACGCAAGACGATGTATATATGAAGAATAATGTTTTGAGTTCTTGCCCAGTCTGTCACCAAAGCATAAATGAAATTTTACCAATTTCGGGTATCCATCCAAGTAATAACTGCTCTGGTTATTGCTTATGTTAGGTAATAGGACTATTAGTTTAAATAAGAAGTTTCTTAGCCAAAAATAAAATTGAAACTTAAACACACTAACAAATCTAAGTAGTAGCTCACAAATGTCATGTATCACAAGCTGTTGAACATGAGTGGGAATAGTCGTGCAATAGCAGAATATGGGCGAGTTTGAACCGACGCAACGTTAACGTGTTGTCGTTGAGGGCGGCGAGTGGGCTCCGTAAAAACGTGCCTCAAATGGGGCGCAAACTGTCGACGTGCGCTTGATCCCGCATGAGGGATACGTGTATAATTTTCTCATACGTATGCATAGACAGAACCTGTGTAATGTTTATATGTATTTTAAACTTTTAGAGCTATTTTCTTAGTAATGTTATTGTCGAGTTTTGTTAAGGATACTATTAATAACTTAGAAAAGAATGTACCAAATACTTAAACATTACTGCTCATAATGAATGAGATAAAAATTACCTTTACCCTATACATACTCACGTATATACTCTCACAAACAGGATGAATCTAATGCTACCTATAATATTTAAATCCCGATGCGGTACGAGATTATTTATCGACACATTTACTACCTTTTATATTTAAAGATCTTGATTAACAATCTTAAATTTGGCAGATATGAAAACATCGAGCATCGTCGCCACTCTCTAGATGCTATCAGGAACTCTTATTAGGCAGCTTATTTTATTAGCAGCCGTGGCTTTAAATCAGCTCGGCGGAGACAGGTGGAGCAATCGTCACCCCCTTCACGTTCCAAGATAATTCTCTTTTCATTTGACTTGCTCTCAAATAAACCTTAGTCATTACAGAGGGGATCGAAAGTTGTAAGACAATGTTTGTTAGCATTATTTGATTTAGTGTTGTGATTAAATAATATTTTAATACATACATATTAATAAAAGATGTACAGATTTTCAATTAGAATTATTGCATTCCGTAAGGTACGAAAGAATACAGGCCTGATTTTAGGCTAGCTTGTGTTGAAAACGGCTGAGCCGGCTTTGAGTTTAATCAAAAATATAGCAATAAGTAAGAATCAGTGATATAGAATTTTAAACATTCTGAAAAATTATTTACTTAAATTCATGATAATTTCAAAGATTGTGCGTCGATGAACCTGGAAAGAAAAAGTAATAAGTAATCACCAAATTATATTAAATGCGAATCAATGAATATCCTATCTTGTTTTGAAAATATCCCTAAGGGTGAGATTTATGGGAAGCTCTTATTAACGTTCGGTATGTCCATATAATTGTCAAAAAATAAAGCACTATTTTAATTTCATTTATTTTAAAAAAGAAATACCCAAACTACAAACTTAAATAGAATTTGAAAAATGTACCCTATCCTCTAGATATAAATCAATATATCGAAGACCAAGCCTTATCAGGCGTATACACATTACGTAAACAGAGCGAGTAGATTTACAACGTGTTATCCATAAATTCCCTTGCAAGGGACCTTGCTGTGAAATCCGCGTCAGCATGGGTCTCGACAGGGTCCGAGTGATTGCCCCATCTATCTGCAGGGCCGGCGAGGGTTCGACGCAAATAAAATAACAGGCAAATAATCGGGATATCTCACCCTATAAAAGGTGTGAGTTATCAAACGTGCGGAAAGTAATACGGACGTAGATGATTCAATTCTGAGAATTGTTTACTGAGACTTTCGTACGGAGAAATTAATATGGCTTTTGATCTTTTTTGAAACCCAGCTATAAATAATTTGATTCGATTGACGAAATTATAAAGTAAGCCTATTAACTAACGTTTACGAGGAATAATGTTAATTTTCAATAAATATGATTTACATAGATGTTATTATAACATTTATAAATTTTGTAGTCAATCATTATTAGTAAGGAAGAAGTTAATTTATGACACACACACAAACATGCACGCGCGCGCGCACACTTACACACACTTATGTATTCACATAGGGATTGAGATAATTATATAGGGTATAGTCGGTCCTCTGTAGTCTCAAAGCTTATGTTGTGCTTCCTATTTTGATTTATTGATGATGCTTGATTCTTTAACACACATTAATTAAGCAAAAGTTTAGCTATACAATTATTGTCTATGTTTAATTGTCATGCGATGGTATATTTTTATGTAATTACTTAATATGAATTTGATATTTGTAGTACTAATACTAGGTACGTACATTTTTATATTAAAACTTAAATACTAATTTAAACTCTAAAGCGACTTTCATTGTTACGACGACGTTTCCTCTAGTACACTGCATGCTCATTTCATACTTTCAATATTAAAGATAATATTTAATGATATATATTTTTTATTTGAAATAAAGTGTCATTCGAAGCATTACTTACCAGACGTGTGAGTAGCTATAAACGGCCCATTGTATGCATTCGCGAGTAGAGACGGCATTAAAATGAAAGCGGTTTGTTTATAGTGTTGCCAACTCTTTCAGTTCTTATCCCCTTTAAAGTCAATGAGCAAAATTTAACCTAATCCTTTTGATTGCCGTCGATGCCTAATTCATTTATTTCTTTAGCTTTGTTATATTAAGAATGTACGAAAACGTCATAAATACAATTTTCACGTGTTGGATAATTTAATAGTTAATCTGTTGTTTGTTTAAAAAATATATAACATTTGAACTCCCGTAAAAAACAACTCGAAATATTTTTCCCAAAATGTATGGAAAACCTGTGATTTGGCTACAATGCTTGTGAAAGCTCGAGCCATAGAGTAGGTATCGCAATAGCAACCATTCTTTCCTTAATGCACCTGTCTGGCCTCCGATATGCGTATCGAGTACGTTATCTGCGTCTTAACAACTTAGTATGGTTTTGTTGGATTTTTGCACTAGACTATAAAATTTTGGTTTTAAGCTTCTAGGGAATTTATTATTCCACGTGCAGATTAATAAAATTATAAAAAAGTGGTTTTACATGTTGATATGTTATGTTTCTTGACATCTAATTTAAGGTTTATTTACATGGAGAGGCAAATTTGATGGTAGAGACAGGTGAAGTATATATTAAAAAGTTTAAAACTTAACTAAGTCCAAGTTTATTTTTACATTCACCTTACTCATAAAATATACATACGTTCTATTTCAGATTGTTTAATATTTATTTATTTTATTCAAGTATAGTGTAGATTACGTGAAAATTTAAATTGCGTGAATCTTGTACATTTGAACTAAGTCCATTTATTTCGCCGACAACAATGGCTAGCAGATGAAAATTATCGTTGTTGAGTGCAATGGATTTGAACCGGTAGTCGTACTGGAAGCGATCGGAAACGGAAAGGACTGCAATTTACGCGTCCCGCAGCCATACTTCTCGCACAACGAAACCTGGATGTGTATTAGAGACGGTAACAGATATTATTTGGAATATATTAATATTACGTGTTAATATTTGGGAATATTTATAATTGTGCTTTATACCGCTTATAATATGGTGTAATATCTCATATACGAAAACTATAGTAATTCGTTCGTTTTTTAATGAAAAAAAGACAATGCATTTGTAATGCATTGCACAGCATTGCATATGTAAATTTCTCTGTTCACTACAACAACAACTATGAAATCATTCCATTAATCTATGAGTAAACATAAATTGTGATCCAACAATAATATAAAAACCCGTAGACACGACTAAGCTAAATACATATCAATTGGTATCAGTGTTGAGCTGTAAGTCATCGGAAATGGAAGAGATTCAGCAATCGACACGCCCCGCGGCGAGCCAAGGAGATTTGCTCTACTGATAGTCGATACTCCCATTTGCTGCTTATTTGAGCTTCTTGTGAGCGAATCACTTGCAACAGACGTTACTTATATAAATACTACTTAGAATTTCGAATAGCTTAGCTAGATAATTGTATAAGAATATTTTTATAAATGTTTTCATACTGTTATTTGGTTATAAAAATCCAAAGTAATATTATGTTAAAAATCTTGTAAAAAGTATTTAAATAACATATCAACGACGTATAAGCGTTCCATTTTGAAACAAATATTTTATTAATTTGGAATTGCAACATTAAAATCTTGTAAAATATACATTTTTGCACGTAATAATACTGTAATTGTGTCTTTGCTTTCAATATCAATAATAATCATTAAATAGGAACAATGAAGCATAATGTATTATGCTGTCCTTATATGTATTTACGTAAATGAATTGAACGGTAAAAAGCATTTATCTGTGGTATAATTTCATTTTTAGTATAATCTCTATTGACTACAATACGTAATAAAACAAACAGAATAATATTATAATACAATCGCGCAATGTACAATGTACGGATGTACCAGCAACGTACAAAAAGCTTGTTTGTATCTGCCAAGAAATTTTAATAACGGGGATTTGTAATATGCCCACGTTTACGTGTGGTTCCCGCTTTTATCATAGAAGATGAGCAAATTCCTCTATGTTTTCTTGTTTTAGAACAAAATTAATTAATACGGATATGTACGAGACTATGTCGACCAAACACTTCGGAGCAGTAATAATCTAGTGGTTAAGGTCCGAGCCATGGAGATCGGGGCTTTTAATCTTTGACATTCCACATTTATTTTTCACAATTATGTACATATGGAAAATTATTTATTAATTGCTTTAGTGGTGAAGGAAAATATAGTAAGGAATGCAGATTTCCTTACTACTCGTATATTTTCTTCGCGGACTCACCACGCGAGAATAGCGGTCGGGAGGTGGGTTCCTCCGGCAGGTTACGGAGGAACGGCGTAACCTGCCGGAGGAACCCACCTCCCGGAGGTCGGCGGTCCTGTGTGTGGGACCCTATGCACCTAGATCACCGTCGGCTAACCCGATAGCCTCCTCGGGGGGTCGGGGGTCTTCGGGCTGCGAGGAGGGCCACCTCTATAAAAACCAAGCCCCCCTTTAAAAACAAAACAGAACACGTACACGATATACTTTAAATTGCGAAATATTTATTGTTGCTTTTAATTTGCTAATTTTCATTCCTAACTTTCCTTCAAGGTAATACAAAAACATTTATTTAAATTCATTTAACCATCATCACTGATAACTTAATTTAGTGACTCTATCTTAATATTTGCGCTAATATTATTTTTAGTTAAATCGCTTAAAGTAAAAAAATAGATTGAACTTACGAGAACAATTCGTGAGCATTTGTTAAACTTTCAATAGGGTCTGCTTACTAAGTATTCGTTTGAGGAAATTCGGAGGCCAGAACAACTTAAAGTTTCGCAGCAAATGAAGCGTTACAAAAATGAACGAACTTCTATCTTGCCGCAGTCGTGATACTTTGTCGTATTTTCGTTCGTACGAATTTCGACAAAATTTGACCCTTTTTTACACGAATGCAAAAAGAGGATAATGTTTCAAATGTATGTATCCATATTAATATATGAAATGATAGTTTACTTATTGCTTTCCTTATTTTCTTTTTTTATTAATCTACTTAATGTTATGTATACAGAGAGCCTGTATCACTGGCCACAACATATGTTATGCATTATCACGCTTCACAATCTTGGAGTTAAGCAGTTATTGTTTACTGCTTATAGTAAAATAGTAACGTGAAATTACAATATTGATGATTACTATGTATATGATAAGCTAATTAGTATTTAGATTTACATAACGCTAAAGAGACAGTTTGCAAGCGATGTATTCATAAGACTTCATGATTTTGATATATATTAGTAGGTAAACCCATGGAACAATCGAAAATGTTGCGAAAGACTCCTGGATAGTTCCCATTTGGAGGCAGCCGCAGAGCAGGATTCGTGGACCTTTAAATCATTACTTACTTGTTTTCGATTTGTTTTTTTCTACGGCGAAAAAGACAGCGTGAAAAACAAGCAAGACTAACTTTCGGGCAATCAGCAAGCCTAACTTCGCGAAGGGTTAAATCAAAGGGATCCGGTTTTATGAAGACTTATTTCAGACTTACCTTCAAGTTGAAATTAGATTTAATCTGGCCCGAAGCTTTAGGATTGAATTTTGTAAACAATTTCGAATACCTCGACAACTTCCAGGCTTTGTTGAAATACCAATGGGAACTCGGGATACCGTTGTTTAGAAATTCCACTGAAATGAATTCGTAAGTACTTACTTATATGAGGGCGAGTTTGCGCGTATGTGGGTTTGTTCAATGGACGATGGCTATTTAATTGAGAATATTTTTGTTTTGTGTTTATAATGTGTTCGTATTGTATGAGATTTGTTTGTAGGTGAAGTAAGAAATGTTTGCTTAGGTATTGGTGAGAATTGAAACAATATTTATATAAATACGTAGCTACCCATTGGCAGATGTTTTACGGAAATTATGTAAATTAACAGGTACTTACAAATATTTTTTTTATTTAAACTATTTTTACAACAATATAGATATTTTTTATTAACTGAATGATTTGTTAAATTTAATATTATTACATAAATCCTTGGTAATGTTTGTTAGCACGCCAGGTAATGGAAGCTGTTTTTGCAGATCTCATTTATTTATATTAGGTATATTAAAAAAAAGATGTATCCAACCTCATTTAAGAAGTAGTACCTTTCAATTTTTATTACCTTCTGGCTTTTAATACTTATTGTAGAATCTCATCTCAAATGTATAATTTCAGTGGTCGTTCCAATTTTAAGTACATATACATATTTTCGAAGTAAAATATATCCGACGTTATTCAGTAAAATTTAGTTTTCAAAGTACAGTAGGTTTCCAGTAAAAATTTCTTTGAAATCCTTTCAGTTGTATTTAGGTAACAGGGATATGGATAAACAATTTCGAAACGGTTTTTATGTTTTGTTGACGCAAATAGTTTAGCGTTTTTCAGATTTTTATTGAAATGACTGTAACAAAGGGATATACTGCTTACCTAATATTAAGTGGTAACTGCTGTCCGCGGACATTTGTAACCAACTCTACGAATAGAAGTTTTATTTCAGTGAGGAAGTTTTCATCAAAAGTTATTTTAAAAGGTTTAATTAACTGGCCAAGTTCGACTCTGATTCGTGCACAAAGTGTTCCGTATCACCGTGCAAAGTATCACAACTTCACTGATATTGATTATTTATCATTTTGCTTATACTTACTCTATAAACATAAAAAGCTTAAAGTTAGCATATATTATTGTTTTTTATGGGAGCGCCAGACCTAAAATAGTGATATAAATTAAGTGATAGACCTGACACACTTTTAGTATGAACCAATTTTTACGTTTCGGTGTATATTGGTACGTAAGCCGGCCACCATACTTCTGGTGACCGTCTTACTTACGAATAGGGAGACCATCATAGTATGCAGGTGATGCAACGTGTCTGTGATCGACTTCAGTTTCCATATGCATTTGGTTACAGATGTTTATCGTCGTTAGTGATTTACTATAAGGGGACTATATACTCGTTTGTCACTTTAACTTCATAAAAAATATTTAGGAATTATTGAAAAACACATTTTATTATGATTTAAGACTAATATTACCGCGTAATATACACATGTTTTTATATACCTAACGGATTCTCACGATTACAGCCATTTTTATTAGATATATTTTGTATCAGTTACATGGATAGTGGCCTTGGCTAAGCTGCGGCGACCGGGATCGTGACCACTGTTCTTGCAACTGGATCGAAACATCGATGATGAAAAAACCTTTAATCGATAGTAGTGAGTACCTATTACATAGAAAAATGCACAATTTTGTTTTTATAGAAACATGAAAATATGCCCATCGGCTCTAAAAATACAGTTTATTTCCTCTCTCGCTGCGGGTCTCTAAACCATGTCAGGAAGTAATTACAAGTAACGAGCGTCGAGGGCAATAGGTACATATATTTTATCGGATTACACGTACGTTATCAGCCGGCCGCTGCCCACACCTCGTTCAGCTTGTCGATGGCTAATTAACGTACATCGTGAAGCTAAATAATTTCATCATAATCGCGACATAATGCATAAACAGGCGATTAGGATGTTAGCAGTACAAGCGAGGGCTTTGGATGTGCTTGTTCCGCTAATTTGTGGTACTTTTGGAGTAATTTATGTGTAAAGGGTCGTTTTGATTATTTTTAACACGTTTTTATTAGCTTGGGTTGTATGTATGTATGTAACGGATTCTTTGAACATAATTATCACCAATTTCCAGAAGTTTGAAATTTGAAATTTGAAACCATAAACTTGAAACTTTGTACACGTTTGAAAGTAAAAAAAAATATATTAAAAAACACCTATGGACACCATGCATCCCATGCTTTATTTTACAGTGCAATATATTTTTTTCTTATTTATACTTTCTTAGTTTGATTTTGTATAAAAGCGTGTTTTTTAATATTATTAACTATTATTTATAATTACAGTATAGTAGATATTCTAAAATAACATCAGTGCACAAATGCAGTATTCTATTTTGAAGACTGTGGTTAGTACTCGAATTGATGAACTTAGTCTTCAGGCACAACAACGCTTCTTCCAATCGCAGGATAGGACTTCGGCTCTATTTAGGGTTGCTTACACATCGATATAGCGTATGGGTGCCTGTCACTATTAGCATTATTATGGTTATATCCAGAATAAATTATCAGAAAATCAGATCATATATCAGAAATATTTACCAATAGCTTCTCAACTCACCCTTTTTAGGATTTTTATCAGAAAAGGAAGCCTAAAATTAGTAACATCCTTGCGTTTTTTTGAGAGTTAGACACTGGACCGGATTAATTGATTTCAAATAATGTTACCTTTTGGTTGGGTTCCATAAGCAATGTTTATTATAGATTGAAGCGTGTTTTATAGTACTCGCTATAATAAGATGAGATTCTAATAGTTCGCAATCGATCTCCAATATATGAGTAGTTTCTTAAAGAACTGCTACAGAACTACAAAGAATAAATTAACATATTTAAATTATAAATGGACGTGTACGTATTGTGTTTGTACTTACCTACTTGTCTTTGAGTGCGTTAATTGGTTCATAACATAATAAATTCCAATAATGTTTGTATACTTCTACTATGTCATATGTTTTATGATAGCATCGTAGTTTTGTATACATAATAAGTATTTTGTTGTATATAAAAATTTAGTGTTGGCAAAGATTTTGGAGAACATGTAAAATAGACTAAGATTTTTTACAAAATTTTACCAGCAATGTCGGAAATTATTATTTCACGTGTAGGTACGACATTTAAATGCAGATTGTGATATTTGCATGAGGTTCCAGCTTACGCTTTCCGTGATTGTCGAGCGAGGCGTTAACACGTCGAATATCTGATATTCGGGGGCTGTTCAACAGAATTCAGCACGACTTCAGAACTGTGTGCAAAATTTCGAATATTATAAGTTTGTAAATTATATATTCTAAACTAATTTATCTTATTTCTCCGTGTACTGTTAATTGTAACTTACAGGTACTTATCAAAGTATTATGAATCTTAGTACCGAAGGCAAAAAGCTTGTTTTCACCAATCTATGTTATGACTAAGTGTATGTTTCAAGTTATTTCATCAATATTATTTATCAAAATAAGTTGAAGCAAGAGATAATTAAATGATGACACGTATATTACCGTTGAAAAATCAAAAGTATGAGTCGAATTTTTGAATCGTCGTGTGAAATTCCGCAAAATTACCCCCGAGCTCTTATTGCATGTCCAATTATTATTACTCATTTAAATATTTTATGAAAGTAAGTAAAGTAGAAAAATAATGAAAACAGTGTTAAGATGAGCGGGTAAACCGCAAGTCCGAGCGCTGACACGGCCTGACTAATGCCTCGCATTAATATCCCGTAATTAATTGTTTGCATGTCCGAAGACCTACCGTCGTGGAGTTTCACTGTAAAATAAATTAACGAACTAAAACGTTTTATGCTTTGATGACACAAATTGCGAACCGGTTGTGGCATCCCTTTGTTGTGCTTAATGAGATAACGTTTTTTATTATGATTAAAAATAATATTGTGCTCTTTAATTCACGCAACTTTGAGATATTTTATGCCAAGTAATATATTGTTAATTGTTTTAAAATATTTGTTTAAGTAAAAAAAATGAACAATCATCACGTTTATCAAGCTTATTCTTAATTAAATACAAAATCAATCCATGTTACATAGACATTTTTTCGGGGACTGAAACTATGAATCACGAACGAACTAGCTGATAGGCTAGTGAAATAAATTCTAAAAACATAATGTTCAAAGTTCCGAACAAAAACTTACATAAGGTTACACAGTACGCTGATAAACGCATATACGCATATTTTATGACAGGATGAGGTGATAGCGGCCAAATAGAGCACTTTTGCTTTAAAACCGAGTGGTACGATTTGTAAAACACGACGAAGGTAATTTTGTCCACTCGATACCGATGCTCGCCCTATAGAAGTGCCCTCAAGCGGGATGGATCGTAAAATATACGACACTCAATATATATGGTAGAGACCCGTTTATGCCCACTTAGAAAAAATGTTGGCTTAATTCAGCACGTCGTTACCCCTCCCACGCTCTCATAAATATAAGCCAACGATTCATGCGATTTTATCGCATAATACCGAGTCGAACTTCTGTAGGATAATTAGCTTTTACCTGTACTCTACTGCTTTTATACTAAGAATTGTATCCATATCAATGGCTTTACAATCTCCAAGGTAAAATTTCGTCCGATCTTTTTTCGGAATGGGACTTTTATTTTTATTTATCATTAGCATAACTTAAAACGAAAACGGTATTTCTTTGATATCCTCATTTCCATGCAAATTGGCAAATCTTGACAATTTTACGTTAAAAATATAATTATTATTGTGAATTATTCAATGTGCATTAATTTTATTTATATAGTTGTTTTTGATGATGTGCTGGTCCTAAGCGAAATGTGATCATTAACAAAACTTCGTATGGTTAGTATTCGTATTACCAACTCAGTATGACACAGGTTTACATAGTTACTCGATTTTAAACTAATGTCATCGCGGAATTTATATATTAAACTATATAACGGGAATTTATAATTTTTAATTGCCCATATTTCGAATCAGTGGTATTGCTCGTGGTCATGGCTAAACTCAACCAACTAAACAGGGTTTAGTTTGGACCACGACGAATAAATGAATAAAAAGCTAGGATGTAGAAGTTTATTTGTATACAATGTTACTATAAGAGTTATTTAGAAAAAATATATTTTAACTTCTTGTATTCGGCACACGTCACTGATTTCCTCTCCGGTCACCAACGTGGACAATAGGAAAAAAGAGCGTGGGCTTGAGGCGACACACAAAGAGCATTCGCATACCTACCTGACTTGGAAATAGTGGCGGTATGAAAATCACCCTGGACAACGCCGCATGCGGCCTTTTATGACTGACTTGGTATCGCTAGCAAAAAAAGCAGTGAACTTATAATATCAAAAATATAAAAACAAAAATTTATTAGCTTAAAAAGGTTTTGGAGATCAACGGAGACGTTGTTATAGAAATTATTCCTTTTGGTAGTAATGTACAAAACTGCACTTATTATCTATTTGGCTACTTTATTTCTTGTTCATGGTACACATACAATATTTTTTGACGTTAGATTTTCTTTAAAAACAAATCAAGCACTTATATTGGCTCCAACTCACATATATTGAACTGGTTGCTGCGGTCACTTTATATATACATATAGTAAATGAGTTTAAAAAAGGCGTTTGGTGCTGTTACGTCTTGATTTACGTAACTTAAAATAATACTTTTTTTATTTCCCATTTTACACCAGACGTGTGTGCTGTCCATCTGAAGCTAGCTTGTCACTGGAACGCACAAATATGCACATTCAAACTCGTACAATTATAGATACCTTACGTCGTATATATGTTGTTACCCTTAATGACCGAGATGATAGTCTTGCTTTTTAGTATACCCAGGATCCATACCTCTCCAACCGAAACACGTAAATTGCTTCACGACGTGTTATAAGAGCGAGAGTCTTGTTGGAAACCTTATGTATTCTATTCTATTTTCGTGACATACTGTTTTGTAAACTGAAATTGTTTAAAGTAGTAACATTGTAATTTTTTAAATGAGCGTTCCGGTATAAACGGACCTTTAAAACTGTCTATAAATAGCATTTTAGACGTTATTTGCTTTTGTGGCCAGTGTCTCCGTATATCTTTATAAAATATTACCAACCAAGATCAGATATTACAAAATAAACCAATTCTGTATAGTTATTTTGAAAAGAACGCCAAACGTGTGATGTAATAAAATATTATTTTAACCCATCTCAGATATTGCTTCCTTCGGTATATCTTATCACAATATTGGCTTTAGAAGTTTAACGAGTAGATAGAAGTTAACAGCAATGTATATAATGCAGGTTTTGTACAGAATGGCTAGGTATTTTAAATAATACTGCACTTTTCACTCGAGACGCAACGGAAAAGTATACGCATTTAGAATGAGATTTTGTTTCTTTGAGTGTGTAAACGAATGTTCTCATCTATCTCCAACACATTTTGACTAATTTTGACCGATAGTAATAATAATTTTAGTTCAAAAATAAAAATATGAGAATAGTGTAATTAAAAGTATCGGAATTTTCGTCAATCAGTGCGGTGATAGGTAATGTTTCACATTATAAGAGAGAAATAATAATTATGGTTGAAAAATAAAAATAGCGGAATAAAAAATCGTATCGGATTTTTCGGCAGACAGTGCGGTGATCGGTTAGAACTTAAAAGCGTCGGTACAAAGGGAAACATGCATCCGGTGACGGCTATTGTCGCGGCGATCTTGTGAGTGGTAGCGTTTGTTATTGAACTTGTGTGGGCAGGCTGTTTAAGTTTTGGTTGCGTTAAAAATCGCTCGTGATTGGACTTTAATATAGTAAGGTCTTGAACTAACTTAAATCAGTCATTATTACAGGAGGATAACATTTTCGCGTAAATACTTAATGTGAGAACAATTGACAACGTTTGAAAGGTGGTAGAAATATAATTTGACCAGGAAGGTAGTAGTAACACGTCTCTCATAATCCGCAGTGTTACAACTCTTGTGTTTCGGTTGGAAAAATGCACTTGTCGGTCACATTTACAAGGTAGGCGACCATTGTAGACCATTGAGACTAGCAACTCATCTACGTATGACGTCCTATAGGAGTTCAGCTCTTTCTGAGTGTATATGTGGATATCCATCAGGTAGCTTGCTTGCTTTGCTTCTCTTCTAATATATAAAAAAGCAAGTTTGTTTGGTGTAATGTAACGGAGTAAATAAAATTTAACTTAGTAATTATTTCTTTGAAAAGGGTATGTGATTTGTGAAATTTCAAAAGTCTTACAAAACTCGTTTCCATATAAATATTTATTTTCGTTTCTAAAGCTTTAATCATTACTTTTCATTAATTCTGTTTATCTGTGTCTGTGGTTGGAATAAGTACAGAACTTTTCAGACAGAGCCAGGTATCGGTAAGGACTTAAAAGGGGCCATAAAAGGAAAACAGCTTAGAGCATTCGGATGCCGTCATTGTTGTAGAAAGCGACGAGGGTAAGTGGAACTCGACTCGAGTTGACTTTTGATACGAGAAGTTTGTTTTGTGTTCGATATACACGTGTGAAAGACGCGTTCAGACTTTCGAGGTACGTGAAACGACCATCGAATTGAGACATGTCTGAAAGCCTACTACGAGAATGATCGTCTAATATTTCGGAGCTCAATTAAACTTAAAGTACGAAGCACGAAGCATGATGCTTTTCTTAAATCCCCATTTGTAGGATAGAATGTGTACCGTACGACCATTACCACGCCGTTTTCTAGAGAAAGAAATCTCGAGTTTCAGTTGAAAATATGTTCATTGACACATTTATGAGGTGGAAATCTTATCCCCAAGAACAGAAATTCATCTGTAATCGAGTTCAGGTCTCCTGTATTAACCATGAAATTGCTTAAAAATATCTACATATAAGCGGAAGTAACAACTTACCATTAGTGGATTATAAGCTCTTTTGCTTCTTTTATTCTACATATATGTATATCCTTTAGCTCCATTAGTCTTATTCATTATTATACTTAATCGGAGTATATAAATCCAAGAGAATCTAAAGAAGTAAAAGCGTACCTATTATCGTATTTGGGGGGTTTGGGGGCGATATATCGATCTAGCTAGGTTTTATTTTCAGAAAATGTCGTTTTAACCGTGTTTTCATTGAATAAAAACCTCCTACAATATTAGAATACGAAGCTAAATTTCGCCACCATTTACGAAACGCAGTAAACCCAAGTTCAAATCTCAGTCCGATTGTTTATTTTTTTTATTTTTTTTTTAATTACAACATTTGGCTCTTCCTGCCATCTATGGGCGAGTAGTAAGTATTATCGAGCAAAGCTCGGTCATCCAGGTACAGCTTTGTTATATCAGTTATCATACATAATTACCTGTCTATATTTAACATTAATCACAAAGTAAAGACAGAGATACTATAAACTGAATGCATCTATTTTGTCTCATACAAATATAGTTGATCTATTGATAGGCGAGCTTAGTCTAGACATTAGTCTATTTCACTTTGACTTAGTGTAACGTTCACAGACGAAGATGCGATGTGTGGTACTTTACGTGACAATCAATAATTGAATCTAAACATTTGAACTGCCTGTAATACTGAATAGATACATTTATGACCAAACATAAAATGCAAACTAGCCGTATTTAGTTGTATAAAATGTTCGTGTGTAGTATACCTAAAACCCGAATGGTTCGGTTTATAGAAATATCTAGTCTTACTCCAGATCACAATATTATTGTTAATATTGAAGATTTCAAACGAAAAAAGCCTTTTTAATGCTGGATAATTGTAGTTCTTACGTACATTTAACGAGATCTTGTTCAGAAATTTCACAAGAAGTTTTTTTAAGGCTGTTTAAATATGAGAACGTACATGATTTTAAAGGTTAGTGATAAAAATTTAACACAATTAAATGTAGATCCATAGAATTTATTCATTTGTAAAGATCTCAAGAATTACTTTGGATAATTTATAAATGTCAAACTTAATAAAATTTAGGACAGAATATGGCGTATCATTAACAACATAGAAGGTAAGATATAATGACTGCACCATCATGCATAGGAGAAACATGGTGAAGTAGATTTGAGGTGAACTAAAAGTGGGAAGTTATAGAAAGATCGATATCCAGCACTAAGGGATAAACCACCCAGTAGAAAAGTAACACCGACCATTGCCTTCTGAATAGTTGAACTCAGAAACTAAATCTATTTTTTATTTTCAGCCCTTTATCGCATAGCTATAGACTCACCCAGTTAACTAAATAAAATAATACGGACGTAATAGAGATAAAATAGTTGGGTAATACACATATATTAACATATCTAATACGTTCAAGATATCCGGAAACGGGGTAATGTATGTAAGGCAGCACTTAGGAGTTTATCCGGAACTCCCTGGCGTCAGTCACTCGCACAGCCGGGTGCTGTCCGGTACTTAATTGAGAACTAAACTATTCATTGACTCTTTGAGATTAAATGAAATAGGAGATGACTAAGAAGTTCATTCGGGAGAAAAATCTATATAAGCAATGTATGTTATATGTGAAAAGATTATAATGTGTAAGACAACACTTACAAGTCTGATTGGAATTCCCAGGCGTCGTCTACTTGTAAAATCGAGCGCTGTCCGGCCGGTAAGCCCATGCTGATAACATATGAGATATATGTATGTAGTTAATCGAGATCGAAACTGCTCACTGGCTCTCTCCGATGAATTACGTAGAACATTGCTTACACTTTTCAAGAATAATGGAGTCGCAGAAAAATCTAGCACATAATCAGGTTACATACTTATTATACCTTTTTAATACGTAAGTGATATGTGGAAACGGATTAATGCATGTTTGAAAAGTAGCACTAAGAAATGTAATTAGAACTCCCAAGTATCCGACACTCGCTCAAGAGAGCGCTGACCGCAGGTGGATCCCAATACTGATAACATATGGGACCATTTGTTTGAGTGTGGGACATAATTGACATCTAAACTGTCCCATGGCTCTATGATACTGTATAACGTAGGAGACCATAGCATTTTTCTATACGATTGAACGCTATAATCCATATATTTTGGAATAATTATACAAATACCACGTAAATTTTAAATATCAAATATTCGTTCATAGAATGGAAAATTTATAGAGAGTAGAATCGCATGAACAAGATATAACTTAACAAATTGCCACGTGGTATAGAAACAAAATCCGATTGGTGTATGTATAACTTTTAATCCACTAATCGAAATGACTTTATCATACGACAACCGCCATAGAATTACA